>CAJNIZ010046434.1:29337-39613 GCA_905231905.1 Symbiodinium pilosum | reverse complement strand
AAACCCTTAAACCCTTAAACCCACTGAGGTTTGTCGCTCTGGGATGGCTTGGGGGAACCGAGAGAGCGAGAGGCTCCCGACGCCAGGCCACGAGACCCTCAGGGTTCTGAAGAGTTTAGACTTCAGGGTTGAGGGGGTTAAGGCTCTAGGGTTTTGGTTTTGGGGTTTAGAGGTTTAGGGTTTAGGGTTGAGGGTGTAGGTTCTAGGGTTCAGGTTTTAGGGTTTAGGGTTCAGGGAGTGGGAGTTTAGCTTCCAATTGTCAGGGTGTAGGGGTTTCAGGCCTCAGGGTGTACACTATGGTTTAGGTTGAAGGGTGTAGGGTTCAGGTTTTACGGTGTAGGGCTAATATAGGTTATAGGGTGTAGGTTGTGAGGTGTAGGGTGTAGCATGGTTTCAAGAACTTCAGCATTTGGGTCAGGTTGCATGGATTTAGAGAGTCAGGTGGAGCGTCCGGACATGCAGGGTTCTCGGAAGAAGGTTTGGGCTTGTGAATTTTAGGGTTTAGGGTCGCGGGTTGAAGATTTTGGGTTCAGGGTTGAGGCTTTTTTGAGGCTTGACGTCAGGGCCCAACAGGTCGTGTGTGTGGAGATCTTCTGGGGTCCATGTTACATGCTGCCATGTAAGGTCGCATGCCCAGAAATGATAGGATACTTCTGGACTAGAACTCGGGCGTTTCTTGTTCAGAGGCATTTCCAGTATTGTTGTGACCCCGTGCCTTCAGCCTCTACCACCTCGCAAAACAATACCTTGGGTGGGTACCTCATTTTCTTTGTCTTGCTATCTTGAACCCCACACTGCGCACACTGTAGCTTGGCGGTGTCGCTTATAAAGCCTAATGACGCCGACGCCCCTGAAAATGTTGTTTTGGGCAGCGTTAGACAGCCCTAAGCCCTAAACTAACATGGAACCCCAGCAAGACCTCTATTGAAGAAGGCAGAAGTTTACAGGGCATTTCAGGGGCTCCGTGCTAGTTTGGGGGAGGGTAGGCGCAAAGAGACCCAAGGATGGGCCTGTGTAGGTTAAGGGTTGTAGGATGTCTGGCGGTTCAAATCACACTACAAAACCGTTGCCATCTTTCAGAAACAGCATTCTAGGGGATAGGAGGAGAAGGGTTCTGGGAGAGAGTTTTGTGAAGCACGCAATCTAAGCCGTAAATATTCAAACCCTAGAATGCTCTGGGTTTGGTTTAGGGGTTTAGGGTTTCCCCATGAAACCCGGACCCCTGAACTTGTAGAAAACCCTACGTAGACCTTAAACCGTCAACCCAACATGAGCTATAGTCTTAACTCCTTAAAGGGGGCTATGTCAGGGAGTACATAGGGGACGCCTGTAGGAGTTATTAAAGAGCGATCAGAAGCTGCAAGAAGGACGTAGGTTGACAACTCCTTGCAAAAGCAGACCGGCCAGGGGAGACCTTTGGATGGACGCTTCTGGAGACCTGGCTTTGGGGGTGCGGAGGTTAGGGGCCGGCTTTAAGTTGCAGGGTTCAGGGATTCAATGGCTTGGGGTTTGGGGTTCATTCATTAAGGGAGTCGGGTTTTCAATTGTTTGTTTTGGGGGCCATTTGGGGGAACTTGAGTTTGGGTTTTTGACCTTTAACTGGAGTTTCAGAGATGGGTAACTTACGGTTTCGGCGTCCCGGGTTTAGGCAATGCTAAGCCCTAAATCCTCAAGAGTCCTGCTTTGAGAAGTGACTCCTTTGAAAGCTGCCATCATGTGAGCTATAGTCTAAGCTCCTTAAACTGGGTTGCTGTTAAGGAACTTAAATTAAGGTACCATAATGGGTATATATATATATATAGTAAATAATAGGGTTTCCCCAATATAGTAACTTAATTTAAGTTCCTTAACAGTAAAGGGGTTGTATAGGGAAAGTATTATAGGGGTTATGCAGGGGCATACTAGGAGTTTACATTGTAGCTCATGTGAACCAGTTGAAGTCAGCCCCAGAATTCGCACGAGCCACACTAATTTCTGACGCACTCAAACGAGTACTCAAACACGATGGTTAAGGGTTAAGGGTTTGATGCTTGTCTCCCTGGCATAGCAACAAGGATTAAGTTGCAAATCACATAAGCTGGCGGACCCATATCGGGGCCATGCTTCAAGAATTTGGGGCAAGATGCAAGTTTTTAAGTTGCGGACCCAGGGATGGGTGGTCATTGCAAAGGGATTCTGGGGGTCTCTATGAAGGATTTTGCTTGCTCCCCAAATCCTAGGTTGTAAGCTGAGGCCTGATGCCTCCCAAGCACCGTTTTACTCGCCTGAGCCGGTGCCATGATAGTAGTGATTAAATGGGACTGCGATCTGCCCTGTAATCTCCTAAGAATCATTTGCAAGAAGCCCTGCGCCCTAAACCGCAAGCCCTGCACTCTAAAGCTGTTTTGTTACTAGGTGGGACTTTACCCCAACCTTGGCACGGTATAACCTTTGGGGTCCCTTGATTTCATATCGGAGCTAAAAGTTAAACGTTTATGGGGGATATGGGAGGGGGGGCATGAAAGACTATCTAGCAATTTCAATGTTCTTCTCCATCCCTACCCGAAAACCCCTAAACTCTCAGCTCGAAACCCTGAATCGCAAAATAGCTTCCATTTCACCCTAAACACTAAACCCTAAACTACAGACAAGGAGAAGAACTTGGAGTCACTTGAGAGTGCCTTGGGGACTATCAGATTTTCTGGGAGGTTCATGGTTTTGGGTTTCAGGATTTAGGGTTTGGTGCTTAGGCTTTGGGGTTGTGGGTTTTTGGGTTTTGGGGTGGGGTTTTGGGTTTTGGGGTTTGAGGTTTTGGGTTTGGGGTTGAGTTCTTTTAATGTGAGAAACATTGAAACATTAGTTGTCCTCAAGGACATAAAGAACATTGTTCCCGGGTATTTGGTAATGTGCCAAGTTAGTTATAATACATGGTACCTAAAGAGATTAGTGTAAAGATCAGGTCTCAGCAGTACGTGCTAGGTATGCAAAAGATCTAGGACATTTTGGAGTCTCCGAACCACGAACTTTAGCGTTTAGGATTTACTGACCCCTGGCCTTTGCTGGATACAGGATTGGGCATAGCTTTAGGGGTCAAGACTTGTAGGGTTTAGGATTCATTCAGGTTGCTCATAACCTACCCGCATGTTGTGGCGCAACTCACTCTCCAGCCGGGGGTCGAACATGAAGCACTCTGAACGCCGAACCCTAGAAACCTGAAACTTATAAACCTCAACCCCGAACCATTGAAATCTTAGACTTCTACACCTATATATCCTCGTACGTCCTGAAGTTCCCTTTTGATCCTGTAGCTTCAATTTTGAGGCCATCTGGTGCTCCTAAGCGTGGCGTTCGATGCTGATGCCTTCCAGAAGCACAAGGCAAGTGTTGATACCACTCCCCCTAATTTCATGGTAGGGTTCAGGGTTTAGGGTTCAGGGCTTAGGGTTTCGGGTTTAGGGCCTATAAATCTTAATAAAACTCAAATGGAAAAGAGCCTGGTAAATGGAATGGATACTGGATTAATGTAGGGGTTGCTTGGAGCATCTTACATTTGATTTAGTTTTGAATAAAGTGGCTACTACCGTATTGTTTACAGTTTAGGGTTTGGGGTCAGGTGGGTCTAAGAAAGTATGTTAAACATAAGGATAACTAGAACGAGACTATGGATTATAGGGTGAAATCTAAGCCCTAAACCCTCAACCTTAAGCCCTCAACTAAAAGCCCTTAACCCTATACCCATGTAAAACCCGAAGCCCTTCCCCCTAGACCTTAAAAGCCCACTGCCTTCATCGCGATGTCGCCGCTAAGTAGCAACCTGCACAGGAAGCTCTGGGAAGTCAATGGGACGAGGCAGAGGCCGGTTTTGCTGTTCAACTTACTGGTGAGAATATAGGGATTACATAAGGGTTATATAGGGGGTATATAAGGATTATATAGGGGCTATATAGGGATTATATAGGGAATCTAGGGATTATATAAGGGTTATATAGGGATAGTGGAAACGAAAATGGAAACTACTATTTAGGGATCCCTATTAATATACCTATGTACTGTACTACGTACCTTTTCCCCAACTCACTCCTGCTGTAACCCTCTGCAAAGCCTAAAGATTACCTCAAGCTTGCCCAGCCTGACATCTTCTCGCTTTGACTAAGGCTAAGGTTTAGGGTTTAGCCTTTGGGGTTTACAGAAGACATCTTTATGGTTCAGGGTTTAGGGTTATGAGTTCCAGAAGTGGGAGTAAAATCCTTACAAGCCCGCTAGAACACGTTGAGGGCTTTGAGCATTAACCTTCAACCGCACATCGGGAGTTCATCGATGGCATAGGTTTCTTTTTGAGGCATCTTTCAGTGCCTGCTAGCATTCAGAGATAGGAATTTGGGCCTACCCTTCAGCAATGCTCATCTTACGCGCTGTTGATGACGTTGGCTACTGCACTTGCACAAGTCCTTCAACCCCATTCTTTGGAGGCACCCAAATCTCCTCACCCCCCTGAGTGAGGAGGATTTCCCCTACTTAGGGGTGCGTTTTTGGGGGTCCTTATAATGAGGACTAAAGTAGTTTGGAGGTCTATATTGGGGTCCATCCATGTTGGAAAACTACCATATGAACCTCGCAGGAGCTTCCTGAAGAGGAGCAGCCGGCCAAAGAGCCCGTCGCAGTATCGGGCTCAGCGATGCCATGTACATGGGTTTAGGGTTTAGGGTTTAGGGTTTAGGCTACCCTAAACCCTAAACCCTTAGGATAGGATATGCCTCCTCAACTAACGTGGCAACCCCATAAACGGGTCCCGTAAAGACTACTGTCCTTTCAACAGGGTGTTTCTATGTTACTTTGGGGTAGGGTACCTCAGGTTTGCGAGGATGTTTCGAGGGTGTGTATGTTGATGGAGGAAGCAAGGGTTGTTCCAAGCTTCTTCCTGTTCGAGTTATTCCCCGCACCGCAGCGCTGCTCTTGGGAGTTTATGTCTATGTTAATATATTAGTTTCCATTGTCTTTTCCATTATCCCTATATATAGTCCTATCCCCGAAAAAACCCCTATATAACCCTATCATAATATATAGCATTTTCAATTTTCTTTTCCATTGTTTATCCCCACATAATCGATGAGGGGAGTGTGGGACTTAGGCCCAGGGAACCTACAGCTGTCGCAACGGAACAGACGGACCAAGCAGGGGCAAGGGAATCTGGGTTGCTGTTAGGATTTAATTCAAGTTACTACATTAGGGAAACCATCTGAATTACTATATATACCCATTAGTGTAACTTAATTTAAGTTCCTTAGCAGCAACCCAGGAATGGAATGTGCTCAGCAGGGAATGCAACAGACGTTTTCTGGTGTGGCTAAGGTGGTAGTTAACACGAGTAGGGGCGGACCCCGATAGCACACTGAAATGTTAGCATCCTTGCGATGGGAACCCGCTAGAAAAGACCCCCCCCCATTTGTGTTGGGAAGCAACCGCATGTAGTGCGAAGAGCAGGATGCAAAATAGAGGGCTTTGTAAGACTATGTAAGATGAAATACCCCGCTATCAGGCTCCCTTCCGCCAGTAGTGGGATGGTTCTGGCTGGTGGAGTGCCCCAATAAACCCAAGCCAAAGACCTAATAGGAAGGACATGGGGCAATCGATCCCCATCTTAGTCTATCCTAAATCCTAAACCCTAACCCAGGGATGCTCCATAGCCCATGAATTCATTGGATACCAGCCGCCAGTGAGTTTAAGGATTCAATCCCCCTTTTGGTAAGTGCAGATAACGGCTTCATTTTTCCGGTTCTTTCCTGAATAGGGCTTCAGTGGGACTGGGGTGTAAAGGTTCTGGAGGATGATCAAGGGGCTTATTTGGCGATTCTTCTCCAAGCAAAATCAGATTAAATGATGTATAGTCTAAACTCCTTCTAGGACGTTGTATAGGGGAGTATTATAGGGGTTATTAACGGGGATACTAGGAGTTTAGAGAATGGCTCAAATGAGGTATCTTGAGCTGCCCAAGATGTTAGAGTTCTCCTAGCTAAGACCTGAAAAGGTGTTATGAGAGAACATTGGGCTAGGTGTTGAAACCCGACATGCTATGCCTCCCGATATGGCTGGACACTGCTGCATGGCCACGGGCCACACGGTTTAAGGGTTTGGGGTTTAGGGTATGGGGCGTCATTTGGTTTTTTCTTACAATCCATTCCAACATCTCTTCTACCAGCAGCTAGGAGCAAGACTGAGGAACAAGTCATGCTATGCCCCACAGCTCCAAGATATTCAAGGTCCATAGCCCTTACAACGTACAACGTCGAAGGTAATTTCAGCTGAAGCGCTAAGCCTAGATACCAGCACTTACAGCAGGTGATTGCTCTTCAGTCAGAGTGTCAAGTATATTAACCCTACACGATCCCTATTCAATTACGAATATGCCTCCATGACGTAAAGTAAAACTGCCATTTTAAGACGTCTCGTTCCCATTGCAGCTTCTTTAAACACCCCACGTTGGTTCATGCTCTTGATGCCCAGATCCTAGATTTTGAGCCCCAAGGCCTACCCTAAGATCCTAGACCTTAAAGTCCCTAAACCCTTGAACCCTGAAACCTAAGTGCCCACAAGCCTAACAGGCCTGAACCCTAATGGAATTGCAAACCTCCTGAGGCTCTGGCTTGTTGGCTTTAGATACTGCAGCAACCAGATCCGCACAAACAAACCTCAAACCCTAGACCTTTGGACCCTTAATCCTAACCCGTTGATCTACACCCTAAACCCTTGACCCCCCCCATATATATATATAAAACACGAGAACTTAAACCCATGAGCCCTAAACCCCTTGAAGCGATGTTGAGGCATCGCCAGCAGCTGGGATGCAGTGAGGCTCTTCACAGACTTGCAGGAAGTCCCCCAAAAGGTTCTGGGCTTTGGGGTTTAGGGTCCCTAAACCCCAAAACCCTAAACCTTAAACCCTGAACCCTAAACCCTAAATCCTAAACCCTGAGCCCGGAACCTTAAACCCTAAACCCTAAATCCTAAACCGTGAACCCTAAGCCCACTGATGAATCCATCAGATTTCTACGCTTTACGTTTTGAGTTGAGGGGTTGGGCTTGAGGTTGTTTACGGCTGGGTGAGTTTTGGAAGTCGGGCCAGGGTTTACGCTTTAGGGCTTGCGTGTCGGGTATGGCCTGTAGGGTTACCACTACAGGTCGTAGTTTCAGGATTGAGGATCTGGGCTGAGCCGTCTGGTGATTACTGCACTGCCGGTTTTTCTTTGGCTTGGAATGTACTTGTTTTACATCCCCGGGGGTTAATTGCGACCTGGAAAGTTCGAAGTCCCAACGTAGGCAGGGTTTGCAGGTTTAAAGCCTAGGGAAAGTGAGCCCTCAGCATGTTGCAGAAGCCTGACTGAGTTCGAACGCGGTTTCCTCTAACTTCAGCCCTCGGACCTTCGCAAACCCTCCCCCCCATGAAGGGCAGGTCGTGTTTTATGCAAATCAGGTACGAATTCTAGGGGAGTCTTGGACGAACGTTGATCTTTTCTCATGCGTTTGCGCTTATACAAGTTGTCCTGGCCTGCGCTTTAGGGTTTAAGAGGATTTAATTTGGGTTAAGGATTGAGGGCTTGGGATTTAGGATCTAGGGCTTAGGATTTAGGGTTTAGTAGGATTTGGGGTTTAGGATTTAGTTGTTAGGACTGCAGGTCAACGGATTCTTTCCTCCAAGCCTTGCACGCTGAACTTTCGGCATGGCCCATGGCACAATGATCCAAACCTCAAAGCCTGAAACCTAAACCCCTAAACCCCAAACCTTAAACCCTTAAACCCTAAACCCTAAACCAAAGCTATTCTGATACCTCTTGGAATCTTCTGCCCGCACAATCCTAGGAAGACAGACCCCTCAAAACGAAAAACAACTTGAACACTAAACCTCGAAATCCTTAAGCCCGCAGACCTTCATCCTTGAATCCTTAAAAACCCCAGCCTTATCCCGAAACCCTCATAAGCCCTTGACCCTCTTCCCTAAACTCCCTGTCCCAAACCCTGAACCCCAAGCTCCCCAAATCCTAAATCCTAAACCCGGCCTAAACTCTGAACCCAAAGCCAAGGAAGTCAAGTACATTCCTCCGGATCGAGGTTCCCGCACGGCGCTCAGTAGGGAATAATGGAAATGTGGAAAGGGTTCAGGGTTTAGGATTCAGGCTAGGGACTCAGCGTTTAGGTTTTAGGGTTTCGCATTCAGGGTTGAGGATTTAGGGCTTTAAGATTTAGGGTAGGGTTTCGGGCTGATGCAGAAATACGCGAGCTATGGCCTGAGTTTGTAGGGTTCTACGAGAGTTTTTGGGGTTCCGGTGTAAGCTTGAGTCTGGAGGCCAAACTTGGGAGTTTGGGCTTTTAGGTCTGGGGCGTAGGGTTTTTCATTTCGGGTTCCTGTAGGTTGTAGGGCCTCTAACTAAAACATTTTTCGGCCCAAGTTTGGGGCTTCTGGGGTTGTAGCTGTCAGGGTCAAGGAAGGACTACCACATTGTAAAGGCAACTGGGTTTCAAGGGTCGGGCAGTGTTTTTTTTCTTCATACGCCCTCCGCTCAAGAAAGCCCACCTTCAAAAGAACCGTGGTCTACGTGGGCCCTTTTTGGGGGATTGTATGAGGTGGGATTTTCATAATCAGTTTTGGTGAGTGCAGGTTGCTTGAATATTGGAATTTATGAGCCCATGAGGTGGCCATGAAGGCAGACCATGAACAACCATAACCATAAGCTGGGTTGCTGTTCAGGAACTTAACTTAAGTTACCACGATATGGGCACATAGTAGATAAAGGGTTTCCTTAGTCACTCCAACTCCTTAACAGCAACCCAGTCAATCCTACCATGTGGGAGGGAATAGATTGAGAGACGTGGGTGCGCCTGGCCGTTCTAGCACCTAGGTCGTTGTTGAACGTTATTCTGAATGAAGGGTTCCCTGTAACTGTAACCCCAATTACCTACAGTTTTATGGGTCATACCTACTAATTAGGGGTATTTTCTGAAAACAAGGTTTAGGTAATCCGAGTCACAGGTAGGCGGGGCTCAGGGTGTAGTGTTTAGGGCTTTAGGGTCTAGAGTCTAGGTTTAAGGGTCTGGAGTGTAGGGTCAGGGTTTCCGGAATATTCTTGCTGCAGCACGCATAAGCCACTCCCTTCTTGTGACTCCAGAGCACTTACCAGGAAGCAGGTACCTGTATGAAAAAGAACTACACCTCCTCAACCCTTGACAGTGCCACGCAAGACATTTAAACCCTGAACCCAAAGCCCGTGCAGGGGGGAGGTTATCTGTGCTTGCTTTCAACATCCTCAAACTTCGGCCCTCAACGCCAGTTAGAAGATATATAGGTGTAGTTGATTATCTGCAGTTGTTTACATACTTAAGCGAAGCTTATCAATTTCCAGGCGCAACCCCTTCAACCTTGAAACCGCACACTTCCCCCAAACAGCCAGGGAACCGGGTAGAAAGGGGTGATTTATAGAGCGCTGCCCTTCTCATTAAAAGTCTGCCCTCTTTTCTCCGAAGATTGGAGTGGCCCAAGACAATATTGCATTGTTATTGGGGCCTGCTTGGGGCCCCAAGTTATGGATCCGCCATGCTTGTTTTGGAGAATGCACCTCCAGAGCACAAGACTCATATGTGAACCTCGAATCTACATGGCAAATGCGCTGAACCATGAACATCCGCAATGCCTCAAATGTCATACGTGTGCCAACAACCCTGAAACCCCTTAAACCTATGAAAGCTAAAGCTTGAACCCAAGAGCCAACTTCTGAACCCTAAACCTCTACACTCTAAGCCTTCGCAATCCAGGCGATCAGTGCCTCACAGACTGGAGCCAGTACAAACTTCTGGCTGCTGCTTTCGCCCCTTGGCTGTTGCAAGCCGTTAGTCAGGGATTTGGCATGTTGAGAGTAGTGAGAGCTTAAGGATTTAGGGGCTGGGGTGAAAGGTTTTCGAGTTCAAACCTTGAGCCCCGAAAACCCTACGCCCCCAAAAAGGTCCAAGAAAAACAACAACTAATCCCCCCCAACCTTGAACCCCTAAACTCCACAAACCCTACAAAAAAACACTAAACAAACCCCAACGTTACACCCCTAAACTCTACAAACCCCTACCGAAAACCTTACAAACCCCTACCGAAAACCTTACAAACCCCTACCAAAAACCTTACAAACCCCTACAAAAACCCTACCAAAACCCTACCAAAAAAACTCTACCCGGAGAGGCACGGGATGCTGCAGGCCTTTGCGCTGACAGGCCCTTTGGGATGCTTTAAGGTGTAGGGGTTACATAGGCATTATATAGG
>CAJNIZ010046434.1:13158-29237 GCA_905231905.1 Symbiodinium pilosum | reverse complement strand
GGCTGGATCAGCTTAGCGACGGAGGCGGAAGCTGCAGGTACGCCTCTGGGCCTGGAAAAAGTCGGCGGTTTAGGGTTTAGGGTTTAGGGTTTAGGGTTTAGGGTTTAGGTTTGTTTAGGGTTTAGGGTTTAGGGTTGTTTAGGGTTTAGGGTTTAGGGTTGTTTTGGGGGTTAGGGTTTAGGGTTGTTTAGGGTTTAGGGTTAAGGGTTTAGGGTTGTTTAGGGTTTAGGGTTGTTTAGGGTTTAGGGTTGTTTAGGGTTTAGGGTATAGGGTTGTTTAGGGTTTAGGGTGTAGGGTGTAGGGATTATATAGGGGTTATATAGGGATTATATAGGTGTTATATAGGGAATATAGGGGAATATAGGGGTTCTATAGGGAGAATGCAAAAGAAAATGGAAACTACTATGCAGGGTTTAGGGTATAGGGTTGTTTAGGGTTTAGGGTGTAGGGTGTAGGGGTTATATAGTGGTTATATAGGGATTATATAGGGGTTATATAGGGAACATAGGGGAATATAGGGGTTCTATAGGGAGAATGCAAAAGAAAATGGAAACTACTATTCAGGGTTCAGGGTTTATGGGTTTAGAGGGCTTAGGTTGCAGGGCTGAGGGTTTAGAGGGTTTAGGGATGAGGGTTTGGGGTTGAAGGTTTAGGGTTCGGGGTTTAGAGGCTTAAGGGGTCTAGGGTTCAGGGATTAGAGGGTTTAAGGTTTAGGGTGCAGGCTTTAGAAGGTGTAATGGGTTTAGGTTTGAGGGTCTAGGTATGTACGGGATTAGGACTGAGGCGTTTGCTCTGCTAGGTGAAGGGTATCGTTTTTCGTAGGTTTGCAGGGACAAGGCTCTTTCTACATCTCTCTTTTCCGAAGAATCCCATCCGTAATGATTGCCTGCCCGCGAAGAGCAAACAACTACTCCCCAGATCACATAAGGGTACTAGCTTGGGAACACTCATCATTACATGATACGGGCTCGGGCAGCTTATTCGTAGGGGGAGTTGATTATGCAAGGTCTTCTTTCACAAGTATGGGTACTTGGTGATTGTTGAGGATGTTGTTGGGAGGTTCACGGTGTGTGGCGCAGGGACTCTGATTGGAGCCTCAGGCTGTGGATCCCTGTCTATTGAAGCATCCACGGTCTAGTTTAGGTGGTTTGAGGTTTAACGGCTGTACAGCTCAGGGGTTCAAAGGAATGTATGGCTTTTGAGTTCAGGCTTCAACGTTCAGGGTTTGCAGGGTTTAGGGCTTAGGTTACGGGGCCTCCTGATACTGAGACATCCCCACGCTGATGCGGCTTTACAATGTTGATGTTTACGCATTGTTCCTTTTCCTGTCATAAGTATTCATACCGGCTGCTTTGGCCAGTCAATGCAAACCCTAGACCCCAAACCCTAAGCTTGGGGGTCCAGATATCAGCTGTAGGGACTCAGGTCTAGGGCAATAGAGAGATACAAGGGATCCCGTCGTATTTCGCCAACAAGGCATTCTTTGCTTACTGGTTCTAAGCAGGGAATAAGAGAATCTATTACATAAGGATTATATTTGGACTGCATTCCCGAATTCCCTACTAAGAACCGGTAAGTCGAGAGAAGCTCAAGCAAATAAGTTCCACAAGAACATGTGTACTATAGTCAAAACTCCTTAGAGGGGGATATACAGGGGATTATATAGGGGACTACAATAGGGGTTATTAAGGAGGATACTAGGAGTTTAGAATATGGCTCATGTGAACTTACCTTTTTGTGATCTCGATTTTGTCTTCGTAGTCTGTTCAGTTGGAGTGACGCTGTTTGCTATCATCTAATTACCCGTGCTATGTGCCCCCCACCACCCCCCCGCCACACCGTTTCATTTAAACCCCTCACCACAAACCCTAAACCCTAAACCGTCTAGTAGTTTTCATTCTATTTTCCATATTACGCATGAGCCCTGGCAACTCATGACTTCGTCAATTTGCGCTCCCTAAATCTGCAGTGCTCAGGCTGCATGGGTGAACTTTTGAGGTTCCTACTTTACCCCGGCCCCTAAAAGCCAAACCCTCAATCCTAGACCTCAAGACCTTAACCCTGAAACCTGAATCATGTGAAGGCGGCTTGAAGAGGATGGGCTGCGCTGCTTTTCTGCAATATGTGAGCTTCAGGGCTGCTACAGTAGGGTTTATGGGTTTAGGGTTCAGGAATTTTGTCCCCGAACCAAGTAACAGAAGGGGTGATGGAGAGTTTATGAAGGGCTGATACCAGCAGCCCATTCTGTTACTGCTCTGGAATCGGTGTACTTGAGCAGTGTCGATGGGCTTGACACACGTTGACAAAACCATGCTTAAGCTGAGTGGTTTCCAGCTGTTGCGCGCACGAGACTGGCTTAGTCGCAGCTCATGGCGTAAAATCCTTTGGTCAAATTCGTGCGTATGTTCTGACATGCTTCTCCTGGCAGTTGAAAGATAATCCATGAAGGAATAACGCTCTGGTAGCCCGATCTCGGGGGTCCCTAAAATCACCCCATTTTGCGAAAGCCTCAAGTCTCATGCAGGAGCTTACGTTGTAGGGTTAGGCACGGTTGTAACGCCCAAATACCAACCCAAGCAGCAAACCAGCATTAGGACCAAGTTCTGTTGACCTTCAGAGGGGCTTTTAGATTTCAATGAGGGGCGAACGGCACATACATGAGGAATTAATAGGGTCCTTTACGCCAGCCCCCGAACCCCCAAGCTCATTCACCTTAGGCTTTCTAATGAAAGTGGATTCCCATATACGGATACAGCCCTGTTGAATATATTCGACAGCAGTATCTATATTCACTCCACCACCCAAACCTCAATGACATAGTAGCTTCGAGTCTCTCCCCACTGACCACCAGTACGCTTTGAGCCACATCTACCCCGTAAACGCTAAATCCCAAAACCTGAACCTCAAAACCCAAGGCATGGACCCTGAACCCTAAACCTCAAGCCCTTTAAATTGTAAACCCCAAACCCTAAACCATAACCCCTTGAACTCTAAGACCCAAACCCTAACCCCAAGCCCTGAGTTCAAAAACCATGAACCAGCTATATTGGTTTAGGGTTTAGGGGTTCAGGCCCTTTAGGGTTTAGGGTTTAGGATTTAGAGGTTTCGGGTTCACTCCCCCTATCCTCTGTAAGCACCAATAAGTTTGCCCAGGCACAGTTGAACCTTAGACTCCAAACCCTGAAACTTTAACCCTAAACCCTGAACCCTAAACCTTCCAAGCAGGCCCAGAGGAGCGGCCCCAACTCTTAAACCCTAAGCCTAAACCCGAAACCCTTAAGCCCTAAACCCCAAACCTAAGAGGAGCCCAAAACTCTAAACGCGAAACCCCAAACCCCATACCCTCAACCCTCTAAACCCGAAACCCTAAACCCTAAACCCTCCAAGCAGGCCCAGAGGAGCCCATTGTGGAGTCCAAGCCGACGCCCTCGGGACCGTCGCTGCAGGCTCGGGCGTCCAAGGCCTTCAAGCAGGCCATGTTCCAGCCACTTGGTTGTGGGGATGTGGGGATTCAGGGATGTGGGGATTTAGGGTTGAGGGTTTAGGGTGTAGGGTTCGGGGTTTAGGGTTTAAGGTTTAGGTGTTTAGGGTTTACTAGTGATGTCAGGCTTAGGGTTCAGGGTTTAGGGTTTAGGGATGTTGATCAACTGCCATGTAGGGATGTAGGGAGTTCGGATCTAGAGTTTACCTTGGAATCTCAGGATACAGGGGCCAGGATTTAGAGTTTAGGATTTGGGGGGTAGGGATTTAGGGGTTGATCTGAAGGTCCTGTGGGGAAGTTGCTTAGGGCTGTTGTAGGTCTATGACGGAAAATGTAGAGGAATTTGTTTTCCATAATGGCCATAATGGGAAAAGGATTTTAGATCAACTGCCATGTTGGGACTTAGGGAGGTAGGACGCAGAGTTTACTTTGGGGATGTCAGGATTTAGGGTGCTAGGATGTGTACGTAGTTTACGTTGGGATGTAGGGACTTAGAGTGTTCAGGATGCAGGGTGTGGCGTTAGGTTTACGTTCAAAGTACTCGTGGACTTCATATGAGCTGTAGTCGCAGCACCTTAAAGGGGGTTATCTGGGGGACTCTACAGGGTTCCGATTATAGGGCTTATTTAAGGGCATACTAGGAGTTCAGACTACAGGTTACATAGGCCTCGCTCCCTGATGCTCTTGAGGCTAGTGGGTTATGAGAGGCAGTTATTTGGCGCTATGTTTTCAGGTGGGGTTCGGCAATTTCTGCCTTGGGATTCAGAGACTTCAGGCGTAGGGATCTCGGACTTCCGGCTTCGGGGTTGTAGGGATTTCCTTCAGGGTCCAGCTCTAAACAATTGCTGTCCATTAATGATGTTGCTTGTGTTTCAATAGTCCCACCCAACATCCTGACTCACTAAAGTCACTAAAGACTGCATTTTCAAGAAGGCATCTGGCCCCCACCCAGTAAGAGTGGTATGGTAGCCCCTAAACCCAAAACCCTAAATCCTAAACCATCATCCCTATAGACAGACCCTAGGATTCTTACCAGTACGTCGTGCGGGTAAGCTCTCTGGTTTTGTTCGGATATTATCCTCGGACGAGCATGGTCTCTCGGTACCATGCTTCTATCCCTTCTTAGAAGGCCCAATGTTTTGGGCCTAGGATTTGGGGCTACCGTGGGGCCCCAGAGATGCCAGTCTAGGGTTTAGCATTTGGGATGTAGGGGTTAGAGTTTAGTGTGGAATCTCCATTCATTCAATGCTCACATCCGACCCTCTCATTGGCAACTCCCCTTTAGAACCGTCTCCCTCAACTTTAATTCCGACAAATCTTAGCTGCAACCCTGAACTATCCAAACCCTAAAGTCTCAACCTTGTTAAAACCCTCGAGGAAAGGATCATACTCAGCCCATCCACCATTTCACAACCCACAATCCCGCCCAGGACGGGTCTCAGCGGCATGTCCTCCGAACAGCGGCAGGCTGGAATTGAAACCCGAAACCTGAAACCCGCATCCCTAACCTTGCGCCCAAACTGCAACACCCCTGAACCCAAAAAGGAAAACTTACTACAATGGAGAATCAACTGGAGATCAAAGGGCTTCGCATGCAGAGGCCAGCAGGTCGACAAATTCAAACTACAAGTGTACATGTACGCCTGGTCAGTCACAAATAAAAGTTTTTGGGAAGGCTAAGTTGACTATCAATCTTGCGGGTGGTGAGCCGGGGTCAAGGGCATGGGTCCCTCTAGCAGTGTAGCAGTCCTTCTTTCAAAAACAACCCCCAGGCACAAAAATCGTGGATTCCCTACGAACCACCCTGAATCCTACAGGTAGTAGCTTCCATTCCATTCTCCATTTTCTTTTCGTTTGATTCTCCACTGTTACCCTTAACCACTGAACCTCACCACTAAGAAACACGACCTATGGGCCTGTACCTCTGCACCGAGGATGCAAAGCTTTCCGACAACCCGGTAAGACACTTGTGCCAGGCAACCATGATACGAGTCAATCTATACCATGGAATTCATGGACATGGGTTCCGTATTGGGGAATATGTTAGGGAGTACCACGAACTACCAAAGGGAATCCTATGTCCTATGTCGACCCTTCATGATTCCTTGGTAACCTTCAGACTGATAGAACTTCATATAAGCCCAAGTAGCCTTGCATGCCCCAAAACCCAGATTCCATGTCATGCCCATTTCTTTCTCTAGATCCTCCCGCATGCTTCAGCCCAAAACTGTTTCAGTTTAGGTTGTTGTCTCGGCTTAAGCAGCGCTAGTTGGGGTGCACCACTCGTCCGCTCGAACTTCCCAGCTATTTTCTGCATGAAAGGAGTGAGTGAGCTGCTAATACACATCTTACACTCATGAGAATGATCTGCATGACCATCCGCACAATCCGTTTCCTGTCTGTTATCCCAAGCACGGGATCCTTACGCACAAGTCCTCAACAAAAAACCACAAATCCTAAGTCCTACGCCCTCAAAGCCAAAACTCTGAACCCTAAGCCTGAGCCTTACACTGTAATCTTAAGCTGCTGCCTCTGCAACCCGCGAGGAGTGCAAAGTGGTTTTGCGCTGGTTGAGCAACTTGGCGAGCACCCAATTAGATCAAGGTCCAGTGTTCAGGTATTTAGGGATTAGGGTTTAGGATTTAGACTTCGGGGTTTGGGACTTGCATGTCAGGGTTTGGGGTCAGTTTCAGCGAGTCCCAAGGTTTAGAGATTAGGGTTGGGGGGAATCTACTTCATCCGGAGCTCTGGGCTTCTTCAGGGGATACAGTATGCTAAGGGTCCCTCAAAGGGTTTAGGGTTTGAAGTTACGGCCTTTCCCCCTAAACCAACATGGAAAGTTACATAGGCTCCGTGTAAGGGAGGGTCCTTTCGGCCTTCCATGTCTGGGAAATTCCTACATTGAGCCCCGAGCCTCAAGCCGCGCGCTGCAAATCCACACAAATTGAGGAAGTTTACTTTCCTCCCCACAACACGGGAGCCCGAAAGGTGCCTTACAAAGACTCCTGTACTGCCGGTTGGAGGGTTTGGTTGGCCTTGGGAAAAACGGGTATAATATAGTAAAGTATAGGATATATATATATACATAGTTATAGATATGAGCATGTTTGCTTGGGGGAGGGTATCTTTTCCTAAGCCCTACACCCTCAAGGTCCTACCCTTTTTCCCTGTATACCAACTCTTGATGAACCCTAAACCCTAAACCCCCAACCCTTCGCGCCCTTAAACCCCTAAACCCTAAACCCCTAAAGCCTAAACCCCTCAACCCTAAAGCCCTAAACCCCTAAACCCTAACCCCAAGGGTCCCATGTTTGTTTCGGGGAGCGAGTATGCCTGCGAAGGTAGCATGCCGCTGCACCAGGACCATGTCGACCAGGAGGATCAGGAAGAACCCAGGCTGAGAATTCAGGTTTGGGGTATCATGGGTTTAGGGATTTGGGGTTTTTTTGGGGGTATCATGGATTTAGGGGCTTAAGGTTTAGGGGTTGAGGGTTTAGGGTTTTCAGGGTTTCGGGATTTAGGTTTAGGGTGTAGGGTTGGCAACTTTCTTTATACAGCAATAAACAACAGTGTTTACTTGCTTAAAGGGGATGGGGGAGGGATTACAAGGACCATGAATGAAGGGCTTAGGGTTCAAGGCTTCGGGACTACAGGCTTGCGTTCAGGGCAGGCTCATGCCTGTGCCAGGAGTTTAGACTCTCCGGTTTGGGGCTTAGGGTTTTAGGTTTTAAGGGATGCTGGTTCCCTACTGGAAGCATTCGCCCTGCCCCAGGATAGGAAAAAATGTGATGCCCAACAAGTGAAGAGAGCCCTGGCCCTCGCACTTGGGGAGCCTATGCAATTCCAGCGACTCCACAAAGCTGAAGATTCAAGGCTTAGGGGTGAGGGTTGCATATGCCCAGAAATCGATATTTCAGATTTCAAGGTTGACCTATATTACATACATCAGAGGCCTTTTGGAAGAACAAACCAGGTCAGAGACAAGGCACCCAAAACTGGAGCGTCTTAAGCACCTGTGCCTGTACCCTTTAACGACCTCAGAACTTACAAAAGCTTGCTACTGGCCACAAACTCAATCCCAAAACGGCTTTATAAGCCCCGAAAAGTCTCCCAGAGCTTCAAACGGTGAGGAACGGTCTTCATCGCTCCCTTGGCTTCAGGCGTGCGTTAGCTCTGAAGCGGGCTGAAGATATGTCAACTTAGGATTCTTTTTTAAATCCGGTCGCGTTTCACAAGATTGTCGGCGCTGATGTAGGAGTTTCGGGAATTTTCAAGTTTGAGTTTGATTGATTTTGGGGGGTTTGTGGAGTATAGTTGGGCGTAGGGTTCCCTTGCGGTTGATGATTTGGTTCCTGGATTTCTCTGACAGGGCCTACAGTTTAGATCTTTGGGTTCTGATGCAGCATGGAAGGAGCGTAGACCAGGTGGTGAGAAATGGAGCTTTGAAGATGGGAAATTTGGGTTTTGCAGAGTGCTCTGCGTTGACGGGAAGCAGGAAGCCAATTGCGCACTTTGACAATGGTTCCTGCAGAGTCACCGCAAGACATCCTCAAGCAATTGATGTACACCAGGTAGCATTCTCGTGAGTTGCACGCTGTCCGGGTGAGAGATGCCGTAATGCCTTCAGTGCTTTCAGCTGGCCGTTGTCAAGGGCACTAAACCCCAAACCCTAAACCCTAAAGCACAAGTTAGGCCCTGATACACCCAGAAAACACAGGTCCCGAGCCCCCTCTGAACCTTAGGGGAGACCCAATCCATCCTGAACAGTATAGTTTCCATTTTCTTTTCCAGTATCCCTCTACAACCCCTATATAATTCCTATAACTCCCTATATAACCCCCATATATCCCCTGTATAGGGCTTAGGGTTTAGGGGTTTAGGGTTTAGGCTTGGACTTGGGGAGTATGAGGGGGCCTGCGACGTATTTACGCCCCCTTGAACGCCCGCTTTGATGCGCTTGTAATCTGGGTTGCTGTTAAGGAACTTAAATTAAGTTACTATATTGGGGAAACCCTATTGTTTACTATATATACCCATTATGGTAACTTAATTTAAGTTCCTTAACAGCAACCCAGTAATGTTCCTACAAAATCATAGCTGACGACCGGCGCATGGTGTTCTCAAGGTCAGGAGTCAGCTTGTGCCCCCCCCCATTTGGCACAGCCTTCACTGTAAAAAAACTCCAGAAGAGCCCCCACAGATCTCAGAAATCCACCTACCGGCCCCATGACATTCCTGTAGAATTCTTCATGTGGGTGTTTCCGAGATGCTGAGCAATTCCCTGCAATTCCCTATGTCCCTGGGGTCCCTTTGGTTATCCCTGTTTTACGAAACCTTAGCCACTAAACTGTATGATTATACATCCCTAAAACCCCATTACCTTTACGTCGTCTGTACTTGTAGGGTAAGGTTCCCTAGACCCAAACCGCGTCCCAATATCGACCCCAATATACCAGCATCCTTCTCATTGCGACTCCCCGAATCTTTGGAAACTCCCCTGGGTTTAGGGCTTAGGGACACCTAAAACCCCCAAATCCTAAAACTCTAAACCCTAAAACCATAAACCTTAAAACCCGAATCCTTAACCACGAAACCTGATGACCTTCAAAGTCTGAAGTGCCAGGCCGTTGGAAGCCGCACCTTTGTGGAAACAGCTCTTGGCTCCCGATGCATGCCGTTCCTTACTGGTGCTTGAGGGGCAGTGGGGAGATGAATACGGGTACCATAGCAAGGGCGTATCCTTAAGTCCTCAACCTTAGATGTAAGCACTCCTAGACCCCTAAATTGCCTAAACTATGAGGATGACATAGGGATTCTTGCAAATGAGCCATCCCCTCACTCCCTCTTGAGCACCAGCAAAAGAGTCTAGAAGCAGCAAGACCACTGCAAGCAGCGTGTTGGAAATCCTTACAATGTAAAAACTTCACAGAGGTTACCTGCAACTGAGAGCAGAAGGTAGGTACACCGATGCAGCTACGGATCTTCTTACAGGGAGTTGGTAGGGAATAAGGGAGTATGTTACATAGGAATTAGATACGGAATGTATTTCCTTATTCCCTACGTACCTTAAATAAGTCTTTTCAGGCCTTTCTGCATTGCTGTCACTTGCTATGGGACAAAGCGCAGGCAGCTGTTGTGCGGAAGAGCAGAGCCAGGACACCAAGAAAAATGTTTTTAGGCGAGGAGCACCCTCGTCGTGTTGTTTTCAAGAAGACTTGCCACAACCGGTCGAAGCCAGTGACCACTCCGTGAACTCTCCTTTCACTGAGGATGATGTGCCTCATGGCCCTGTGTGCACGGAAGTGTCAGGATTAGCTTCTGTGGCTACAGTCAGTCCATACAGAAGCTGGGTTGCTGTTAAGGAACTTAAATTAAGTTACCATAATGGGTATATATAGTAAACAATAGGNNATACAGAAGCTGGGTTGCTGTTAAGGAACTTAAATTAAGTTACCATAATGGGTATATATAGTAAACAATAGGGTTTCCCCAATATAGTAACTTAATTTAAGTTCCTTAACAGCAACCCAGGAAGTGGACCTTCAGGGGAAGATGCATTTGCAAGGACCTCACCCTCAGACTGGGTGTCGACTGGGCAGGAAAGATCGCAGCAAGACTCGCAGTTGTATGTTGACACTGAAATTGTGCGCTCCATATCTCTGCTGTCCACATTACAGAGATTCGGGTGGCTTTGGCGTCTTCGTCCCGAGCAGGTTAGTCATGCTCAGCTGGATGCTGTATGGAAGAGGTCCGTTGAGGCAGAAGCCTTTGATGTCTTCCTGTCGCGTACATGGGCAACACCTGGGCATCTGAAGTATCTGTCCCTGCTGCTTAGCTCATGTTGGCATCTCGCCCTCTTGGCTTGGGCCGCGGCCGCGCTGCTTGTGATGTCCCTTTACATTTCGAGTCTCTTGCCTCTTCCCCTCAGAGCGTCGAGGAATGAAAATCTAATTCCCCGCGGAGAGGCGAGCTGGGCTCCATGGGGTTATCTGTCGACCTTTGCGTGTGCGCTCGGGGGACTTCTATGTGCACCTCACCTGCTTCCCCGAGTACGCAGGAACCCAGGGTGCTTCTATGATGTGGCCTGCGTCAACCAGGCAGACCCAGAACTGCAGGCACGCGGCATCTACGGGATTGGAGGGTTCCTTGCCATCTCAATGCAGCTGCGAATTCTGTGGAGCCCGCCCTACCTGTCCCGCTTGTGGTGTGTGCCTTATCTGCGCATTCAACAGCTTTTTGCAGGCTTGGGCATGTGAAGCAGTAGGACAGTAGTAGCTGGGTTTAGGGTTTCAGAGTTTAGGGTCGAGGGCTTACTTTCTCTTCACGGGCTTCAGGGTTTGTACCCTGGGGACCGTTTAGGGAACTGCTTTTGCGGACTAGACTTGAGGGACCCATATTGGGCTACATTGTGGTTATCTGGGGAGGCCCCCCCAACCCGAAACCCGTTTTGGGTACAACCGTTCAATCAGCAGCTTCTTCATTTCATCAAAAAGGAGTAGTAGCTGGGTTTCGGGATCCGATCCTTGGGCTTAGGAGGGGTTTTAGGGTTTACGGTTGGAGGGGTTTTCAGAGGGTCACGGGTTTTGGTTTGCGGGTGTAGGAGCCTAATAGATGTATATCGTCTACAAGAGTGAATGTTGCCTTCAAGTGTCAATCATCGTTGCCACTCAGGTCTTCGAAATTGCCGCCTACCGTAAAGCCAACCCCAACGGGGAATTGAAGCTGCAGCCAATGTTTGTGGAGCGCAACATCCTGCTGGCCTGGATTTGCATGTTCTTCTTTGTGGGCATGCTCACACTTGTGAGGTTGCCAGGTCATTGGCGAGCTGTTCTCGGTTTTTTGGCCTTCTATCCCGCCATTCACTTTATTCGGAAGGGTTACCAGCAGCAAGAGCAGATGTTCAAAAATCTTGCAGAGTTTGACTTGAACTCTGCGTCCTGCGCCAACGAGTTCGACCGGCAGTTCATTCTTTCAGCTGTCTGCCGATGGTATGGTAGCCTGGAGGGCTTCACTGACTATGTCCGCGGGCCTCTGAAGGAGGAGCTGACAGAAACTGTGGTCCTGGCCCGGGTACCGCTTCAGTATTGCATCCGAGTTGGCACATGAAAGCTCTGCCGTGTTTTTTAGATGTTTTCGTTCAACGGCATGCTCCACCAATAAGATTTCGTGTTTTCTTGTTGTGTTTCTGAGCATACCGCCAAGGTATCCTAACAATCAGCCCGCTCGTTGGATTCCAGTTGGACTACATAGCATCCTTCTTAAATGCTGGCGCATCTTCTGATGTCATTGCCCGGGTAATTCTGACGCAGATGGTGGCAATGAGTGCGACGGCTGCGTGCGCGGTGTACTACTTGTTCTGGTTGTGTCAGCGCTTCGCCATGCCTCGCTGTTTAAGCTGTGCAATGGACTATGTACAGACAGCCCTGATACTATGCCTCTTTGGCTTAGTATATGCCCCCCTCAATGTGATTTTCAGAGCCCTCCACTCTGGTCTGGCAGCAACAGTAGCTGCCGCAAGTATCTCGCTTGCCGTGTTTCTGATCATCTTAGCCAGTCTCCATTGCCCTTGTTGCACAAGGATTTTCCGGAGGAGGTGACTGCCAAGTGCAGGCCACCTCCTGCAGTCCTGAGATTTGTACATATATGAAAGGTCTGAAAATCAGCGGGTCCCTTTCTGGGGTTCCCTACAAAAAGGGGATCATCGCCTATGGGGATGTATAAGAGGCCCGGCTCTTTTACAGAAGCAACCGTATTATACATGCATATACATATATATATACATACACATATGTTAGTATTATATGTGCTATAGTCTAAGCTGCATAAGAACTGGTATTCTGGTCTGGCCAGGATGGGTTCAGGGTTTAGGGTTTAATATTTTGGCTATAGGGGTTATTCACCTACTTACTGAGTCCCCCTGACTCTCCAGGTAAGCCTTGTACAGCTTAAATCAGCGAGCCTGGGTATTTCAAGTTTTGATAGCCCCTCATGGCAGAACCGCTCCATCATGGAAGGTTAGGATTTGCGAATCAGGGCTTAGGGCTTAAGGCCTGGAATTTATGAGGGTTCAGGGTTTGGGGTTCGGGATGTCTCAAACATGGGGGTGCCAAAAGGGACTTGGGGAAACACAGGCAGTTAAAGGACATGAGAGGAGCACCCCTTAAGTTCGCACAAGGAAAGTTTTGAGAACTTCCAGACTGTTTTTGAGTGGGGTTTCTCTTGCCGAGGGTTGGGCAAGAAGGCGGCTGCAACTTAGCGGGCGTCTCGATCATTGCGCTGGAGGTGGTGCTCTTGAGTGCGCAAGCGAAAACCAAACTGGAACCCCAAAATCTGCACCCTCAAGCCGACGTGGACCCTCCCATGTAGTTCCTTTTTGAGTTTGGTATGGCTTGTGAGTAAGGCTTCTTATTAGGACCCACAAAAGGGTACTACCTTGGAGGGTGCAAGTAAGCCATGGTAAGCCCCAAATCCCAAGCCCATACCCGAAACCCTAGGCCCTAAGCCCGAAACAATGAGCCTGCACCTGAAACCACGCAAAAACCCACACACTTCGGAGCCCTTCCGAAATCTCTCGTTTTATGGTTTAGGGTTTAGGGTCTAAGGATTAGGATTCAGGGTTTAGCATTTTAGGCGCAGGGTTTACGGTTTAAGGCTCGGCGTTTAGAGTTCAGTCGCAGATCATTGCAGGTTCGGTGGGTGGAGGCAGCGGAGGCCTGGGAGCTCAAAAGTGACAAGGAGAAGGTTTAAAGCTTTAGGTCTTAAAGTTTTACAGCTGAAGGCTCACGCAGGTAGGGTTAGGGTAAGATTTAAGAGTTTAAGGGTTTACGGGTTTAAGGGTTTGGGTTTAGGGTAGGGGTCCAAGTACCCAGTGATGAAGTATTTCCCCAGAATCTGCGCTACGATTATCAGTACCATTGCATGGATTAAGGTAGAGGTTGAAGGATTCAAGGTTTAAAGGGGTTGACGGAAGGGATCAAGAGTTTTGGGGTTTGAGGTTTTCGGGGTTGGGGGTTTTGGTCAGGTGCGGGTTCCGAGGGGGGTTAGGATTTAGGTTTCTGAGGCCTGTAATCTAGAAAGCTGCAGAGGCCTTCATCATCAATGCTCTTTCGAGTCCTGAGTTCCCCCGCAACCTAATTTCTCGGTAATTAAGGTTGGGGCTAGTAAGGGGGGAACATATCAGGGAGGGCGGGGGGTAGTTGGAGAATCCAAAATTCAGGAGGCAGTGCGTAGTGTCTCTCAAGATGGGACCCCTGAGTTCCGCAGTTTTTGTGTGGATCATTCCGTGGAAGGAGGAATTTTCCACCACCTGGGGTCCCTAAAGTCCAAAGGAGTGCAGCATCTTTGGGGCGCTAAGTTGTAGCAAGCCCTCCCATGTTGCGCTTCCCGCTTCTCCACCATAAAGTCAGTAAGCCCTAGGTCCTGGACCCTGCAGACATATTGGCAGCTTGCACTTCCAATCATTCACCCACTAAGGTGGAGGAAGCCAGAGGGAACCCTAAACCCGATACCCTACACCCTAACCCGCGAAGGTGGAGGAAGTCAGGGGGAACAGCATCTTCCCTGGGATGGCAGGCTGCGAGGGAAGCGGGCTTGGGGTTTCGATTCCATGGCTTTGCTTAGGCTTAGGCCTTAGGGTTTAGGTTCTAAGGTCTAGGGTGTAGGGTTAGGCTTTAGAGCTGGAGCGTATTTTTCCTTTTTTTGCCAGGGTAGTTGTGGGTGGTTCATGCCCTCCCTCTTCCAACCCACACAGTCGGCAGCCACCTTATAGCCACCCCGAATATTTTGCTGGTGATCTCAAGCGCGTGTAGATATCTATATAGATATGAACATAGATGTAATAAAGTATAAAGATAAACATAAATGAGCATGTGTGTATATATATATGTGTGAATCACATAGAGCCCTATACAACACAATCCCCAATGACCCAAGTCCATGTAGATCGGGACCCAAGCGTGTAATTGCACTGTCATTGCACCAGCTGTGGTGTAGAAACCTGAATAGTTGGGAAGATTCTTTACGTGACTCCAAACCCTAGGCCCTAGACTCTAACCTTCCGTGACGGAGAGGGCTTCCTTTCAGATTCGTGGCTAAGAACAAGTGTTTAGGGTTCAGGGTTTGGGGTAAGTTGAGCTATGCTATTGATGGACGAAATCCAGCGTGACTCTACTCTTATATACGTATACTGTATGAACTGTCATAGTATAATACGCGTCATGCTTTTTTTTGTCTATCAACAGCAAATACAGTGAAGCGGGTTGTCAATATTGCTGTCCTACTGTGATTGCTGCTCACGGCTGCTGCTCACGACTGCCCATGAGCCTTCAAGCAGGACCCTGCCGGCGAGTCACATCCCATTCTTGCATAGGCTTGTCTACCGTGTGTGGATTGTAGTCGCTAGATTAAAAGCCTTCCAAAATTTCCTTTTTGTAGCAATCGGGGCATGCGAAGAAACTGAGGGCATTCTCCATGGAAGAAAGTCTTTCGCACAGGGATCCCCGAAACATACCTTCTTTGGAGACCTAATCCCCTCCCCCTAGTATTTAACCCTCCCACCCGCAAGGTTTAGGGTTTAGGCCTACCAACCCCCCTTAATATTGAATACTCCCCATTGTGGTATATTATAACATATTGCGAATATTTAATATTGAGTCGTGTGGGGGGGTAAGGGTTTAGGGTCTAGGGGGAGGGATTAGCTAGGCTCCTCGTGGCTGTGCTTTTCTTGCATCACCTGCGAGGCGCAAGCAAGCGCTTTCTGGTTGCATGCGTCCGGAGCTTAAAAGCTTTAGTCGGATAATTAGCTCTATACAGCAAGCTCTGAACCATGAGCCTTAAGCTTTAAACATTGAAACTCGTGCATACCATAACCCTATATGAATCCTTATCTGTACGCATCCTTTTTCATAACTCTGAACCCTGAAGCCCTACACCCTCGACCGTGTACGACTAGAAGCGACACAGCCGCTTAGTTAGGTCCGAAGTTCTTTTAGGGATGCAAGGGAGGTCTGGAATCATGGTTTAGGTTTAGGGGTCATGGAAAATATGATGGAAACTACTATAATATATTGGGAAAATTTTGGGATAATGGAAAATAAAATGAAAATTGCTATTTAGGGTTTAGGGTTTAGGAGGGGTCGGTTGGGTGGTTCAGGGCCTAATTGGGGATTCAGGGTTAGGAAGGGCTAGGAGGTTAAGCGGGTTAAGGATTCAGAGGTTTTGGGTGTAGGGATTCCGGTTTGGTTGGGTTGTTGTTGGCAAATATGTGTTTGAGAGCGCTTCAGGAGGAAAATGGTGACAATGCTGGCAAGAGATGTAGAAGAATGTGATGATTGTTTGCACAGAATGCTGCATATCCCCCTAGCCTACGCCCTAGATCCCTGGATCCTAAACCTCAACCCCAGGCCGTAAACCCCAAACCTTGAATCCTGAACCCTAAACCCTCAACCCTAAAACCCAAATCCTAGATGCCAGACCCTCAAGCCTCGAACCTACACCCTATGCCCTGAACCTACAGTGCATCTACTGGATAAGAAATGGGTCCCCCAGGCGTAGGGTACCCTTCAGTTCTTAGCTAAGCAGCATTTTCACATTCCTATTA
>CAJNIZ010046434.1:0-13058 GCA_905231905.1 Symbiodinium pilosum | reverse complement strand
TTGTACAGTGGTTGCACTGTACATCCAGTTTAGGGTTTTGGATGTTGGGTTGAAGCGTAGTAAACCATCAGCCCATAGAGCGATATCCTCAAACCTCATCATCCCAGCGCCAAAAACTTCGGAGCTTGCAAGCCCCCAAAAGCTTTTAAACAGTTTGGGGGCGTAGATTTTAGGGTTTAGGACCCCAAGTCAGGGAGTTTGCAAGAAAGTGTCAGGGTCTAGAGTTTAGGATTTAGAGCTTTAGGGTTTAGAGTTTAGGATGCAGAGCCCTAGCGTTTGTGGTCCAGCAACCGTACACCCTTGAGGGTAGGGGCGTACCATTGAGAGGCATTCAGAGAGCTTGCGTCCGTCGCGAACCAGTGCAGCTAGAGCGGACCGAAAATGGGGTAGGCGTTTGTGGTTCTAGGTTGGGTCAATCTGCCCTCCAGTAACGGCCCCTACATATGGAGTTCATAGAGCCTTAGTATACCTACAATAGTCCTTTGTGGTACCCGTTACTGGGTGGGGGAGTGACCTAAGCTCTAAGCCCTAAACCCTAAAACCGCGATCTGTAGGAGACCCTTCTTTGCCAGATTTCCATATCCCACCAGATCGCAAGGTGCAGAATTTGCCCACTTTGAGTTTCCCAAGCTGCTGAATCCTGTGGCACACATCGTCACAGCCCCTTCAAAACTTCCGAAATCTTCGTCAGGAATCTCTGTACCTGAACAGCCAATCCCTTGCCAGCGAACTAACTAGTCTGACCTCTCCAGACCGCCTAAACCTTTACCCCCACGCCTAAACGGCAATCCTGGCCGTACATCGAAACCAAACCCGAACCTTTGGACCCCATGTGAGCGATAGTCTAAATTTCTTGAAGTGCGGGTATATAGGGGTTGTTAGGCGGGATTCAAGGCGTTTGGACTATAGCTCATGTATCCCTCACCCAGCTTCCGGAAAAAAAACTGAAACCCAACCCTCTAAAGGTGCCTTGAAGCCCACGCAAAGGTCATCCGCCTCAGCCGCCGTACCCTCGATAGCTTGGGCGACCCACGACGGAGTCGGGCGGGGAAACCCAGAAGGTTGTAGGGCTTGGGGCTTGGGGTTTTGTATGCCCTTAAAGAATTCCCAAGCAAAAGTTACCCTAAACACTACAAACTCGAAGCCCTCCGCCCTAAACACTATATAATTACCCTAAACCCTAAGTCCTAAATCTTATCAGCCCGTCAGTTGTTACCCCTAAAACCAAAAGAATAGGATGATTTTGGTTGCCGCAAGAAAAACGCATTGTATAAGCCAGCTTCCATGCCCCTTTATTTTCATTGGGACATGGTTCCCTGTTAAACACTAAAAAGTAGAAATTTGGTTTTCAACCCTACAGAATCTAATATTCGGGACATTATATTCCCTGGCTAGCAACCCTAAACCCTAAACCCTACTCCTTGCCCATCAAAGCTACCTAGAGGCGCGAACTCGGTCGCGATCCAACTCGCAAGAAGGCGCTTCACGGCTTAGGGTCTCAGAGTTTTAGGATTTTAGCAGTTGGTGCTTGAGCCTGTTTAGGGATCAGTGTTGATGGGGCTTGGGATGTTTGGGATTCAGGCTTTAGTTGTTTTTGTTTGTTCTTCTTTTGCTCGGAGTTTTGGGTGTTATGGCTCTAGGGGTCTAGGGTCTTGGATTTTAGGGGTTTATGGCATTACGGCTCCAGGGGGTGGCATTCAGGGTTCTAGACTTAGGGTTTAGGATTCACTAAGTTTGGGTTTTAGGCTTGATGTTTGGGATTTAAGGGTTTAGAGTTTAGGTTCTAGATAGGGTTTAGGGTTTAGGGCATTTGGGGCTTTAGGCATGATGTTTGGGATCCGGGGGTTCAGAGTTTAGGGCTTTAGGGGTGTAATACCTACCCTAACCCTACACCCTAAATCGTAAAGCTTAGACCTTAAACCCCAAACCCTGAACCCTAAACCCTAAACCTTAAATCCTCAACCCTCAACCCTGAACCCTCAACCGCCTGGGTAGGAGAGCGGCCACCCTGGGCCGATGACCTCTCCCGCCACGTGGTGCCATCCCGGGCCTAAGGGTTTAAGGTCTAGGGTTTGGGGTTCATGTGGGGTGTAGGGTTCAGGGTTGAGGATTCATATAAGCTTTGGGGTTTAACGTTCAGGGTTTAGGGTTTAAGGTTTAGGATTCACACTGGGTTTAGGGTTTCGGGTTCAGGGTTCAGGGTGTAGGGTTCAGGTGGATGCAAGGCTCAGGGTTTAGAGTTTGGGGCTTAGGACGCAGGGCTTCGGGTTAGAATGCGGGATTTAGCGTTTAGGGTGTAGGATGCAAGGTTTAAGCTGTTTTTCTGATTACCGGCATTGCGGGCTCAAGGGCTGTTCGGTTTTTTGAAGAGTTCAGGCCTGATTGTTTGCGCGAAGGTCAGGGTTATGGCGTTTAGGGTCATTAGTTTAAAGTAGTTTAGCGCTGAGGGATAATATCTGCATTACCTCTATTACCTCTACTGCCGCTAGGGCAGCTCTGGATTTGGGGGTTCAGGGTTGTGTGGGTTTTGCTTCGGTTTAGGTCTTCAGGGTCTTTCAACCCGAAAACCCTCGGTTGGGGTTGGAAACCCGAAGCCCTACACCCTGGTTAGGGTATGAGGGGTCAATTGGGTTTAGGGTTTGAATCTTTCTGCAGAACTTCAAAGGTCTTCAGTGGGGCCGCCTGAAGGTTCATCTGGAATTATAGATGCCCCAAACTAAGGTTAAAGGTATAGTTCGCCCACATATATCCGCACAGAAAAGCCACCCATGAACCCTTCGAGCGCCCGAAGCCCCCCAACCCTAATCTCTACACCCCAAACCTGAACGAAATCTGCAACATAAAATGTGAAACCCTGGTCCCTAGCCATGAGCCGCCAAACCCTAACCCCTACACAATAATAACCGAACAAAAATCTCAAGCCCCGAATCCCTAAACAGGAACCACTAAAGCCTAAGCCCTAAACAGTCATCCTCAAACCGTAAGCCCTTAACCAGGAACCCGACACCCTAAGCCCTAACCCTGAAGCCTAAACCCCAGGCCCTAAATCCAAAACCGTAAACCCTA
This sequence comes from Symbiodinium pilosum, assembly GCA_905231905.1. NCBI lineage: Eukaryota > Dinophyceae > Suessiales > Symbiodiniaceae > Symbiodinium > Symbiodinium pilosum. Next base: position 9,992 of record CAJNIZ010046434.1, on the reverse strand, counting down.
AGCCCTAAACCCTAAGCCCTACATATTAAACCCAAAGCCCTACACCCTAAGCCCTTCAGAATCCCCATGAACAGGCGCGGTGGCCCGAACAGCGGGCTGCGGAAGAACGGACCCTCAGGAGAGTTTTGTTTAGCTCTGGGGCAGGCCACAGCACGGCTCAGGGTTTGTCTGTTGAGGCTTAAGGGTTTAGGTTTGAGGGTTGAGAGTTTAGGGTTGAGGTTTTAGGGTTGAGGCTTTAGGGTTTAGGGTTGAGGGTTAGGGTTTAAAGGTTTAGAATTTAGGGTTGAGGCTTTAAGGTTCAGGGTTTGTCTGTTGAGGCTTTAGGGTTGAGGGTTTCGAGCTTAGGCTCAAAGGTGGTCCCACACTGGCCAAGTTTGTGAGGCTTGGAGAAATGACCTTAGCTTAACTGTTAATCCCTAAGCCCTGCATCCTAAACCCTAAATCCTAAACCCTATAGAAACTCTAGATCCTGAACCCTAAACATCAAATCCTACAACCTAAGCCCTGGGAGGAGGCTGAGACTGAGCTCTGTAGGGATGAGGGGATGAGAGCTTTGGATTTATTGGGATCAGCTTCCGGCTTTTGGAAATGACTGTGGGGTGTATGGTTTGGAGTTGCCAGTTTTGGGCTCTTTTATTTTGTATTTGACAGAAGTCTTGAGAGGCCTTAGAACTGTTTGCGCCTTGAAACCTAAATCCTAAAGCCCGAAGCAGCTCAAACTACCCCAAATCCATCAAGTACTGGTTCTGGGGGTGTGGGGAATGTAGAAGCAAACGGAGGCTGCTACGGCTTTAGGGTTGTAGGGTTGGGTGCCCTACACCCCCAAATCCATCAAGTGCATAGAATCTTGGCGACATGCCAGCTCCGAAAGTGCAAGCTTCGATCCCCTAACCCTTGACTTATAAAAGCAATATCCCCTGAGTCTACCATCCTCATGTGTTGGGTTCCTCATTTCTCAAAATTAGCAGACTCGTATTTTGGCTTAGCATTCTAATCTTTATCTAGGACAATTACAGGAGAAGAGTTAATACGGCAGGGATATACTTTTTATTTAGCCCGCATGATCTCATATATCCCTATGTATACCCAATACATGATAAATGCTCTCCTCCTTGGAGATCAGAAGCAAAGGCAAGGGCCAGTGGTGTTTTTTCTATCTGTGCGCATGTCCGCTACCCCTACCCCAATAGCAGCCGAAATGATTTTTTGGGAGGGCTCCACCGCAGATAGAGTGTATGGCATGAGTGGTTGCCAACACGATGGCCATTCTTCTGGGGCCCTATCAACTGCTGTTGATACAGGAATTCCTGCTTCACCTGCCAACCTATCTTGGTGAGAATTATGCGCAGGAAGCCCAAAGCTGCAAATCTTTTTTCTGCCTGGCATTGTCTGAGAATCGTTGCTGATGGACATCTGGACGATATGCCTTACAGTATTATGAGCCTTCATCCCAGCTGAAAAGTTAAACCATGAAACCTACAGGCAAGCCCTACAGCCGGAAACCGATAGTCATTGCGCCCCTTAACCCTACATCCTCAAACCCTGAGCGCTACCTAAACCCCAAAAGTATGTAAAATAATAGCCCTAAACCCCCAAATATAGCCCAAAAGGCCATTATTCTACATACTTTTGGGGTTCAGGTAGTCCATCCACATCCGGGAGGATTGAGAGTACCGACCTGCTGGCGGAGCTGGGTAAAGTACTCACGGACGACGGCGTCGTTCGCAGGCTTCATGGCTTCAGAGGGGCTCTATATAGGGGCTCTATAGGGTTATCATACAGGGTTTATTATAGGGATTATATAGGTATAGGAGTATACCTAGGGACATATAGGGAGGATTGAAGCTGAGTTTGGGGGGGTTCTCCTTCGAAGTGCTCAGAGTTTAGGCTATAGAGTCCACATTAAGGTTTAGAAGACTATGGGGTTTAGGGGTCTTGGGGCTTGGAGTTCAGGGCTTCGGGCTTTGCAGCTGTCAGAGCTTTTGGGTTCAGGGGTTATGGGTTTCTGAAAATTGCGCATCCATGTTTTGGGGAAGTGCTAGAATAAAGGATCTATGCACTTTGGACGTAAGTAGCGCTGCGGGAGACCATGCAAGGGGCCGGAGTTTGAGGTCTCAAAAGTCAAAGGTCTCTCTTCGGGGTGGCTTCGTAAGAAAGGTTCCTGTCTGTGGACACCCTTAACCTAAGCCTAATAAACCGTTGAGAACCTCTTGAATCATCGCAAGAAGAGCAGCCTAAGCAGAGATACAGTGATACAGTTTCTGGCATGGTTCCTTGCGGGGGAGTTCTCAATGCAGGGAGGGCCTTAGAAACCGTAGGGGTATATGTGGATTCCAGTGGGATTCTGAAATGTATAGGGTCGAGTTTGAGACATGGAAGCCGAAACAGGGCACTCCAAAGAAAGACTGCAGTCCTTCAAAAACAGGCTATGTGAGCTTTCATGTTTGTTTAGGGGATGGTAGATAATTCTGAACCGTGAACATCCTATCCAACACCCCTGCATACCCACTATAGCTGATCCCTTGAATCCTTCAGAGGGGGTCCATGTTTGTTTGGGAGGGTGCCTGTCTCCTGGGCATTTCTTCAGACCTCGGTTTTGTAAGGCTGCCACAGCCGAGTGGGACAGTGACAGGAGGAGATGTTATGTAGCAGAAGCCCTAAACTCAAAGCCTCTACCTAAGCCTAAACAATACACCCTAAACTTAGAAGCCGAAACCCCCAACACCTTAAACTCTCGAAGCTCTGGGTCTCGAGCCTTGCTGAAATCGGCGAACCCTAAAGAATCAACTTGTGAGCATCCTTCTGCTCCTGCCAGCAAAAACCCTCATCCCCCGCAAATATTCCCAATAGAATACCATGATAACGTTACATCCGTTTTATGTGGAATTGTGCTCTGTAGGGAGGTTGAGAGGTTTTAGTAGTAGGCAGGGGATGAACCATGGTCATGGGTGAAGTTTGAGCCCTAAGCTCTAAACTAAAAAGGTGCCCTACACAATAACTACTGAGGATGATGATGATGATGATGATGATGATTATGTTGTTGAGGGTCATAATAACTACTTGATCCTAAACCTCAAGCAGTAGTTCTCAAACCCGAACACCCTCAAGTCCAAGCTCCAAACCCTCATCCGTATGCTCAAGCCAGAAATAGAATCTGAGCTCTAAACCCTGAATCCTGAACCCAACATATCCCTGTATTTCCTTATTATGGAACCGTATACATCCCTCTATAACCTTACGCATTTCTACATCCCCTTCAAAGGAATCCTGCCCTTGACCCCAAAATCCTCCCCCGAAGCCCCAGCAAAAGGCCAGTGCAGTTGGAAGCGGACAGCCTCGCTCAAGGCGGGGCTATAGGATCCAACAGGTATAGGGTTTAGGGTTCAGGGTTAAGGGCTGATGGAGACTCAAGTCAAAAGAATTGGAAAACGAAATGGAAGCTACCATTTGGGGTTGGGGCTTATCATTCTGGAGAGACAAAGTACGAAAGGGGATTCATCATGGAATAAGCTAGTATTATGTAAGGGCTCACATGAGGATGTTGGTGGGAAACACTCGAGTTAGGACCATGTTATAACCTACATCCCCCTACCGTTACCATGCCATGCAACACTAGTGTTTCGTAAATAGCTACTTGTTAGAATCCAATCCTAAACCTTAAACTTAAACCGAAACCCGAAACCATAGACCCTAAACCCTAAACCCTAAACCCTAAACTTTAGGGTCTCAACCCTAAACCCCTAAACCCCTAAACCCTAGACCCTAAACCCTAAACCCCACAAAAAGTGCCCTTCAAGGCGAAGTCTTGCAGATGCGGGGTAAGCTCGAAGGCTTCGGACCACGCAACGGCGCCTGGACGAAGACGCATTTTAGGGTGTAGGGTTTGGGGTTCAGGGTTTAGGTTTTAGGGTTGAGTGTTCAGGTTCGGGGTGCAGGTTCTAGGGTTCAGGGGGTTCAGGATCTAAGGATAGTAGACTGGGTTGCTGCCAAGGAACGGAAAATCACCAAAATATGGGCATATCGTAAGATGTAGGTTTCCTTATCACAGCAACTTAGTCGACGTTCCTTAACAGCAGCCCAGTAGATGAAACAGGTGGGGGTGGATCCGAGGCATGAGCTTAAGTTAGATGTGGGCGTGCTATTTGCGCATTTCAGGAAGGGCGTTTGTTGGGCTTGCTAGGGATTGCTGATATCGAGGGCGATGCGGCTGATCCTAGTGAAGCGCTTTTGGTCGTGCAAGCTACCCGTAGGCTTTAGGATTAAGGGTTTCTAGCCCCCATGAAGGATCTAAAAGATGGGTTCCCTATTTCAACCCATGAAAGCAGATACAACGCCCAATGTGAGCCATAATCTAAACTCCTTAAAAGGGGTTGTATAGGGGATTATATAGGGGACTATTATGGGGGATACTAAGGCGGATACTAGGAGTTCAGACTAGGGCTCATATTATGAAAGGAGATCTAAGTTCTAGATCGCCTTGGTTTCTGGGTTTAGGGTGGTTCCCAAACAAGTTCTTTTTAACCTGGCAAGGCAGGTGCCCTCAAGATAGCACAGGCCCAAGGCCCAAGCCCCTATTTACCTGCTCCTAACAAGAGACATTCTCCCAATGTTGGCTTCTAAACCCTAAACCTGAATTATTGTTTCCATGTTCTTTTCCATTATCCCAATATAACCCTAATATTACATCAATGGGTCATATCAGTGGTAAAAAGAAGGGGTCTCCGCCCGATGATGGGAAAACATCCAGCCAGTCTTTTGGGTTTTACCTAGTTGCCGGGAGAATTCCTCGTTATGGGGATATATCGCAACACCTCAAATGATGCGGACTGCAGCAACAACAGCAAGAACAGTGGGTAGGAAGAACATCGTTGCGACGGAAGCCGGATGACCTCACACAGTTTCTCTGTAGCCCCTCTTAAAGATGAATATGTTTTTTTAGCAATATATTAATGTTGAAATCGAAAGCAGGAACGTAAAATCAAGTCCATCCCATGCAATAAGGGCCTAGTCTGAATCTATGATGACGATACTTTGTCTGTATACCCGGCCATACATTCTACACTCCAAACCCTAAACCCTAAACCCTATTACAAACCCTGAACCATAACCGCAGCTAGCCAGCAATCTCAAATCGTGAAGCCGTCAGCCTCAGACCTTCACGTAAAAAAGCAAGGGTTTAGTGGTTTAGGGTTTAAGGGTTTAGGGTTCAAGGGTTTAGGGGTCAGGGGAGTTTAGGGGTTTAGGTGTTTAGGGTTTTGGGGGTTTAGGGCCTTTTCAGGGGCCTCCAGCAAACCTCGACAGCCTCAGGCGCAGGTCTTCAACCAATTCCCTCCAAAAAACAATAACAACAAACCCTAGACCCTAAACCAGTTCATATACGGATTGTAGGGTGTATATTGGGATTGGATTGGGATAGTGGAAAACACAACAACCCTGTTGCGAAATTAAAAAAACATCCAGAGGCGCCTCTTCGTTACTGGAGTCTGCGGTAAGCCATGTTTCTCCTTTTTGGGGGTTTTGGGCTGCGCAATTACCAGGGTACACTAACAGGGGGGGGGGCCTGTTGCTGGTCCTATGTTGCTGAAACTGCAACCTACTCATAGTCCTTAAGTCTCATTTCTTACTTAGTCATGCATAATTAATTGGGGGCTTCCTCTTATTCCTAAGTTGTTGAGGATCCTAAACCCTAAGCCCTAAATCCTAAGCCCAGCAGAACTGCAACCCAGTCCTACCAAGGTGTCAAGCAGCTGCGAGAGCGATTGCTGGAAGCCAGTCCACAAGCGCCGGTGGAGCTGCATCCCGTTGGCATTTTGCTTCGGTTCTTCTTTGGGATGCCTTGAGCCCTAAACTCTGAGCCCAGAACCCTAAGCCCTAAAGCCTGAGCCCTATGCCCTAAATCCTAAGCCCTAAACCCGCAACCCTGTAATTAACATATTCAACCTTTTGTCTCGGGTTTGGGGTGTAGGATTTGGAGCTTCATGACGTGTGGAGTTTTGTCCTTAAGGTTAGGACTCAGGGTTTAGTAGCCCGAAGCCTTGTGTGTTATAGTCCCCCTTGAGTAGATAGAATATGGGGTATATGGGGATCTCATTTTAAGATACCCAAAGCTATCTTCTATCTACTTGCGGGTGACTATAGGTGGAAGAGGAGTCAAGTATGTAATTGAATTACCACTGGTCGGTGCGGTGCAGGAGTTGAATGGTTGCCCCTTCATTTTTTAAGCGGTCTGCGCGTTGATGTAAACAGTTGTTGTGCGCCGCCTATGCCCTGTACTGCCCTTGTCGTAGATGGAACGTGGGGACATTGGGGAACATATGATGGGTTATCCACGTGCTGAGCCTTTAGTCCAGCACACGGCGGTTCCTTGAGAATGTCAGGTACATACCTAGGAGGCAAGTATTGCGAGTAGTATCCAGAGGGACTCCACATTCGCGAATATCCATATTGAATTGTATGAGCCCCATACCTGGATTGTGTTGACATGCCACCTCTGAGGTACCGCAGCAAACAAACGTTTGTGGTAGTGTTTAGGGTTTGCAGGTTCTATAATGGAGGGTGGTTGCTATCACGTTGATTCCAAGCAGCATTTCATTAGGTGCGGAACGCGTACAGCCCAAAAGCCGAATTCATCCGGTAACGCTCAAGCCTTGAGCATTTAAGCATGAACCCTGAGAAAACCTGTGCCCACCCAAACCCCTAGATCCCGAACTCTCTGCCCTGCAGTGACGTAAATGGGGGGGGGGGGCAGTATAGAGACAATTACAAATTACAAATTGCAAGTTACAAAAGATTTGATACGGCCTAGATCCACTTCCCCACTCTCTCTTACAACCCTTAACAGATCACAAGTTACAAAGGAATTAATGCGGAGTACTGCAGGGATCCACGTCCCTACTCTCTCTTAAACACCTTGGAGGCTGAGCAGGATCCCATGACTGGGTTGCTGTTAAGGAACCTAAATTAAGTTAGACCCATAATATGGGTACAGTGGATAAGGGGGTTCTTCGTGCTACTAACTAAATTTGAGTTCCTTAGCAGCAACCCTGATGATCTCAGTCAGCCTGTCCACACCAAGGCATTTCCTTCACGCGCTGAAGGCCTCATCAGCAGCAAAAGGGGGTAGTGAATCCCTTGGGGTCTGGGCTTCAGGGTTTCCGGTTGAGTGTGTCTGGGAGGGTTAGGGTTTAAGTTTTAGGGCTGGTATTCCACATATAGGTATATATATATATATGTATACATACACATGCATTATTATATAGATAATTCAAATATATAGATAGATAGATAGATAGATAGATAGATAGATAGCACATAGGGCTTCTGCTTGAAGGTTTAGGATGGTTTGGGCTTTAGGGTTTACGTTTTCTCGCTTCAAATTTTAGGGTCCTCGGTTCAGGGCTTAGCTGTAGGAAATTCATGTCACATGTTTACCTTCAATGTAGTTGCCACTGAACAGAGCGTCTGTTCCGACCTGCAAGGGGTCCCAACAATCGGGAAATCCTGCGAGGGTTAGTAGCTCGTTTCATGTGTTAGCTGTTGAACCTATTAGCCTTATTTGCTCTTGTTCGGGCTGTTGGCCGCTGATGAATCTGAAGTCTCGTCTCCATGACACATAGGTATCTATCGAAACGCGTCCCTTAATTACCCGCACAAAAAGGATTGTCATCATCCCCTCATGGTCCCTTCCTTGGGTCTTTTAGGGCCCCTAGCTTCGAGAAGCTCTGCTTTCATTCGTTTTGTCTGCTTTTTGATTCCTTCGTGGGCCCGGCCCTACATTCCAAACTGGGTCGAAGCGGTCAGGAGCTCACCGACTAAAGGCTATAGTCCCCCTTAAGTAGATAGAATATGGGGTATATGGGGATCTTATTCTAATATACCCAAAGCCATATTCTATCTACTTAAGGGGGACTATAAGCTTAAAGATCTGCCTTCTGCCCATTGGTACTGTTGATTTTGCCAAGCTTGCTCCAGTTCCCAAGGTTTAAGATACTGGGGCCATGCAGGATTTTCGTGTCCATCGTATGGAAGTTTCTTAAAGCAGCAACTCTGTTGTGGACGCCAGGTAGATTTCATGTCTCACACAGACGAGACGGTAGAGGTATACTTGGCAAAGCTCCCCCTCAAAAAACCCAAACCCTTAAGTTTGCAGAAAGGACTGATTCGACTGAGTCTGTGAATATTGAAAATTTCCCAACAATAGCCTTGCATTTCCCAGACTTGGGGACGCAACAGTCCCCTCCCGGGAGGGGAAACCTCCATATGAACCCTATACCCCCCAAATAAACCCTATATGATCCTTGTATAGCCCCAAATGACCATACGAGCTCGACATTGACAAGTTCTGGAGTGTAGGATGGTGAGGTGTCATGTCATAGGTGTTGATGTGTTGACCCCAGAGTTTCATTAAACCCAAACAAGCCACCCTAGCTGACGTATTTCGATGTCTAGCTGTTCTTGCTGCACTGGGGTGAAGGGTATAAGGTCGAGGGCCTTTTTCTGCGCATGGGCAGGTAGGCAGGCATCCCTAACCTTCAGCTCTGGGGTTTGGGGTTTAGGGTTTAGGCTTTAGGGTTACTCTAAATCTTAAACCCTAAACCTACTTATAGTCAGAAGATATGCCAGGTGGAGCACGCGAATTTGGCAACTTGTCTGCGCCCATAGCTGCATAGCCCTAAACTTATAGCCTGCCCCGGCTGGTCGTACATGCCACTTCTCAAATTTGAGGTTTCTTGTGTGTCTTTTACCCTTCCCCATACTGACATGGAACGCCTGGAAGGGGCCACTAAACCCCTCAACCCCTAAACCCTAAACCTAAACCCTTGAAGAACAGGCCTTTTAAAGAGGGTTCTGCAGGCTTCCGTGTTAGTTTGCCATGGAGCGTAGGTGCCCGAGAAGATCGGCCTTAAATTTTCGGCCTTAAATTTGGCTGAGGGTCAAGGTCCTGAACTATATGAGCCATAGTCTAAACCCGTTGTGAGGGTATTATATATGGTTTAGGTTTTAGCTCGCAAGCTATATTGGGGTAATTCGGGCCCGACACATCATGACAAGATGATATCATGGTTTGGCCTTTACGTTCATCTACAAGGGTCATACAAAGGGTATTAACCGCAAATCCTCGGATTTTGTGGGTAACCCCAATATATACCCTATTATACTATAGTAGTTTCCATTTTCTTTTCCATTATCCCAATATAACCCCTAAACCCTAACCCCTAAACCCTAAACCCCTAAGCCCTAAACCTTGGGTGGGGGTGTAGGCCTTTGCCTTGGTTATCTCTTTTTTGTTTCAGGATCCTTGTTGTGAAGTGCAATGGAACTGAAGGGGAGAGTTTTGGTTGCATGTGATGCAGAGTTGGTTGATTTCTTTCAGAACATTGGAACCGTAAACCCCAAACCCCAAATCATAAACCTCAAGCCCTGAACCTTTTTTCGTTTTCAGCCCTCATTCTGCGCTGGATAGAACAAAGGTCGACTCCACCCTGTACAGCGACGTGCACACGCAGCTCGCCTCACCTGGGCTAAGGGTCCACGTGGTTGTTGGGTTTACTTTGAGGGCCAGGGGGCTTTATTAACTTGGTTAGAATAGGGATAACTGGGGTTTGCTATATGCACTATACAGGTTATTACCCTTCTCGCCAAGACCCCCGCTGACCCTCCAAGTGTAGGGCAGGGTTCAAGCAATTATCTAAACCCTAAACGGCAGTTTCCCAAAATAAGGGGGGCCCCAATATAGACCTCAAAATTTATGGTTCTTGCTGAGACGCAGGTGCTGCATGAAGGGGTGTGGAAGGAAGTGGATTCATGACTTCCCTTCCCTCAAGTCCATCCATGACAGCAGAGCGGCAAACGCGGAGCTTATTTTACAAGACAGAACAAAGCAAAACCGATCATGTGAAGTCTGCATCTATACAAGTGCGCTAGGGACAGCTACACTACTTGGAGAATTGTGTAGAGAACTGTATAAAACATGCTCAAGGCTTGAACTGTAC
>CAJNIZ010046433.1:0-21559 GCA_905231905.1 Symbiodinium pilosum | reverse complement strand
AGGGCATCCTCAGGAAGCTCGAGCCCCAAGCTCACCAAACTCCCCATGAAACCCATGACTGGCTGCCTGCGCACTTGAGCAAAAGATTTCCTCGGGATATTTCTAGCTCCTTTACTCGTGGCCCAGACATGAAGAAGTAGGCTGCAAGGCAGTAAGTAATGCGCTCCTAAGATACAGGGCTGCCAGCGAAGCTATCCTGACATGCGTTCTGTGTACTTACCTCTGTTGTCACGATGCTAATCTCGGTATAGGCCAGCATTATGGTCTCCATATATATATATGTATATATTCTTTGCAAACAAAGCAGATTACGTAGTACAAACGACCTCCCAAAGACTGGGACGATGATTTTGGCAGCCCTTGAAGCGTGGAACCAAGGGTTTAAGATGGCTACAGAAATCCAATAGTCTGCATCTACAATTTCCCTGAGGGTCCAAGGACCCAAATAATAGGGCTTTAGGGCCCAAATACCATGAATAGTATAATATTTGGGCCCTAGAACCTTATTTTTTGGGTCCTTAGACCCTTAGGATCCCTTTCCCCTTGGCACTTTCCCCAAACATTAGACGCCACCTTGTCTTCTCGCTGCTTAGTATTAGAGATTCCGCATACTAGCCGACATTATTGCCCAGGGGATTTGGGAACCACATGTTAAATGTCAGGGGTCAAGAGGGTTGACTATGCGAGGTCTTAACTTTCTGTAGTGTTAGCATGTCAGCTTCCACGCGCCAATTGCTCGATACCTGACTGGAGAAAGGGTTGCTTGTTTGGCTTTGGCCGAGTCTAGGGTGCACACAGACGTGCAGATGAGGATCGACATGCGGTGGACGCCCAAACTCCTGCAAAACTCTAGGTACCTGATACTTGGGAATTCTGATCAGTGTTCTTGTACATAGTAAAGTGATCATGATTTTAGTCGCAACTGTGAACACTTCCCTCCAACGGTACCCATTCACCTTGTCTTTGGGTATTCGTGACCATGAGGGCATTAACTAGCTCAGGTCATGCTCTGTGTGGTGCTCAGCTTCCTTCAAACCACGCCGGCCCCGATGCTGGGCTGCACGTGAACATCTGTTTGCTGCATCCTTCTCCGCCCCTGAACCCTAAACCCCAAACCCAAAACCCTAAATCCGCGCACAGTTGAAAACGATGAATCACAGAAAGCATTGCTCTCTATACGACCACAAAGCCAGGACTTGAAACAGGCCAGTTTTAACTTCCGAGTAACCAGAATTTGTCAATTTATTTTCGTTTCAATGAAATTGCTGCAAGAAAAACCAGGCTGGTGGATAACATGGTCGCCGCCATCCTTGAAGCCTGTTTCGACGCCATCTTTCTGGTTGAGTTCCTTCCTCGCCCTAGAGAGACTCGCGAACAAAAAACATGTTCATTGATATCGTTGATCTTGGCATTGATTACTGTAGGATGACAGGCGGCAGGAGTAACAGTAGCGGGTGCAAGCAGCATCAGCAGCAGCCGCCGTCACAGAAGCAGTGATTGAACGTGAGCAGGAGGCTGATTTGGCAGAAAGGGAATTTAGGCGCTTTTGGCAGGACAGCGCAAATTTGCGCGCCTTTTTTGGTAGCGAAGACAGTATTGATTTGTTCTTCACTCGGACGGCAACTGTATCGGATATGTCTATATATATATATAAACGCATCAGAACAGCAGTGGCATGAAAATATGATCCTGTTGGGGCACGCTTGCCGGAAGCCAATCAGAAAAACTGAAGGTGGCAATGCTGAACGTGTGGTATGCAGTGCTCCGGGATTTCGAGGTAAGGGGTCTCTACCGGGCAAACTAGATGGTCGGGTACCAATTGTCCTGCTCCAGTATCCTCAGCAAACAGCTTTAAGCCGTCTTCACGAAGGCACCACGCCCGATGGAAGTTTTGCGTGTAAGGGCTTCCGAAACTGGTTCGTGCTTTTGGGGGCCAGGTTCCTCATGATTCTCCTGCAACCTTCGGGGAGATGGGGCTCGATTTCCTTTCCGGTGAGGCTAGAGGAAGTCTGGTAGGAATGGCGACGCCTTGCAAGTCTTGTATCGCGGTGTTGCCCTTCTAAAATGCTGCCCAGCCAACATATCTGGGCAACAGCCACATAGGTAACAGCAGTAGCAGGGCCAGCTTATGGACCACGATAACTCCCGTCGATGAAGTGGATGGTCATCGAACTGGAAAAGACGGCGGGGAAAACAACATAGCTGAATAGCATCGGCAGCAGGAGTGTGATATACCAGCTGCAGTTGCTGGCATCCGCTTGTACCCCATATCCATATACTTTCCGATTTGATTCGAGAAGTCCAGAGTCATCAGCATGCTGGACTTTGTCCACAGACTGAACTGCAATGATCCCCTGTACTTGTGCCTGAAGCTTGAAACGCGCACAGGTGGCAGGCAGTCAAAACTAGATATATGATTTTTGGATCCTGGTATCCTATGGGCCTGAATATTCCGGGCACCTTCTAGCTGGTAAGTGGACCAATGTTTGGACAACCCCTGTAGCCTGTACGCCTGCCCGCTGGTCACAAACATGCACTACATAACGCTGATGGATAAAGGGACCAGTCAGAAGAACCTGTGGTGGAACCAAATTCTATGAAAGAAGAATGCCTAGCTTGGGCTATGGAGCCCTAGGAATTCGCGTCTGCAATCTGCGAAGTGAGGTTCCTGTTGCGATTTATCTCGGCACCCTCCAAGTGGAGTTATCTGCTGGACCCATTGAACCTCGGTCGGGCCGAGGGTGGTAACTTCAGTGCTATTGGGATCGGGGAGTCTTGATATCCGCTGCCACACGAGCATGAGCAATTTCGATGTCCATGTTCCAGCTTGCTCGACGCTTCTTCCCGCCTGTGCAGACTTTGCCAGGCTTTGTTTTCTGGAGCCCTCCACCCTTCGATTCACTTAGGCAGCTCGAATACAGGAACCAGTTCAACCTGTTACGGTTTAGTACCAAGATCCAACCTGCGCGTGTAGGACTGTGCTGTAGCTGCTGAAGCTGTCAACGAGACTTCTAAAGCTTTTTATCTTCAAACGAGGCCCGGAGTGGAATCAACTGGGTTACACCCGCGTACGTAATACAGCATATTTAATTTGGGCCTACGATAAGGTTATTGCAAGGGCTATTTGGAGGACATTGGTCATTTGAAGCATCATGGTCACCCAAAGCACATTTACCGCATGGGGTGCGCAAGCAAGCGTAGGGTATGTAGCAGCTGCAAAACCTAAACCTTAAACACCAAGCCTTGCATCCTACACCCTAGCCTAGGGTATCCAAGTCTGTGAATACATGATACTCTGGGCGCTACAGTCGGTGAATTGTCCCGATTTGGAGCTAAGTACATCCCTCGGGCTAGCAATGTAAACTCGCCATTGTAAATTAACATTGGCTGCAGGGCAGTCTGGGCAGCATCCGCGAACACGTGCGGCATGTTAGGCACCATAGGTCACCCAAGGAGGACTACGTAACTCATTGCTTGATGTTTTTCATGATTCTGCAGCCATAGGGTGTTTCAAGACACCATAAGATGTAGTTTCTCTCAGCAGCTACATGCACCTCCGTTTGCTAACGCTGCACCCATCAAACCTACATCCCACGCCGCTAAAGCCAGAGCCAAACCCCTTAACCAACAGTTTGGAGCTAGGGTTTGGGGGCTTGAGGTCCAGGAACTTGTTTTCGAGGCTTATAGATGTAGTGACGATTTGCCCGCTATGTATGACATCCGTGACATCCGGGTCACCGGACAATGAACACTACAGCTAAGAGCCTGAAGAATCATAAAGTGGGTCAAGCCTAGTCATGTTTGTTGGTAGTGCTTTGCTCTTCCTCTTGCGGCTAATCTCAGTGATGCGAACGCTGCTACGTTTGCTAACGCCACCAATACTAATAGTCATAATACCAGTAATAATAGTCATAATGGAGTAATGATAGGACTAATAGGAATACTAGTAATAATAGCAATAATAAACCCCAAACCCCTAAACCCTAAATAGTAACAATAGCAGTAACACAATACCAACCGAGGAATTGGCCAGATCTTCTCTCTGCATCCGGATTGCCCCTGCGAGCAGTTGCAGGTTTCCAGCTTGGGCCCTCGAGCTCTCGGGAGGCGGGAAGGGAATCAATGTTAGGGAGATTATAGGACATTATAGGGATATATCCTGGGAGAATATTTTCGGGATATATAGGGTTTCGGGATCCCTTATACTTTTGGGGGTATGGGTTTCCTTATAGCTATGTAAAAGGATCCTTTTTCTTCCTAGGGTAATGTGATTTGAGGGAAGGGGAGGTGGGCGGGTGGAGGAAGTGTTCGGTTTGGGGTTTTCACCTGTGCTGTATTTGTGAACTTACAGTCACTGAAAGAGGCGCATAGTCATCAACAGGATATCCTGCAGTGACTTATGTACAGCGTAGTCTGTGTAACGCGGGACCGCGCGGAGATGGGCAATTCACCATGTCAGCTATTGACCCCTTCAAGTACCTAGCCGCAATCTTGAACAATTAGGCCAACATGTTTGAGGCTGAGGTGCAAAGCACGAAATTTAAATCCTCTCTATCTCATGCCTCATGCCTCAGATGCGAATCTTCTGCTCCCTAACCCTTGTGGCCTGTAGCCCCCGAATCCCAAAGCCCTCGAACCACTAAACCCTCAGGTCTTGGATGTTTTCCTCCTCTTCTTCCTGCCTTTGGTCCGATTTCTGAAGCTGCTCAGGCGGGCAAAGGATGCGAGATCAACGGATGTATAGCCACCTTAAGTGTAAATAGAATGTGGGATCTGATTATAGTTTAGACAAAGCCATATTCTACATACCTAAGGGGGACTATAGGGGTTAGGCTTCCGCATTCAGAGTCTAGGCATGTTGGATCTAGCTTTCCGGGAATTTTCGACTTTGGGGTTGGGGCCGTCAAGGCAGTTCCAGGTGGAGTCACAAGCTTTTCATTTCGGGTTGTGATTGCAATTGCAGTGATCCTACTCCCAGTCCCTCTTAGCCTCCGGGCTTTAAAAACATTTCAGATCGTAAGAGCTATAGTCTGGACTGGTATCACCCTTAGTAACCCCTATAGTAGTCCCCTAGATACTCCGTAATACAAGGAATTTAGACCCTAAACCCTAAATCCTAAACCCCTTTAAGGAATTTAGACTATAGCTCGAAAGTATGAAGGCTAAAATCTAGGGGTTTTAGGTTTAGGGGGTTGAGGGGTTTAGGGAGTTGGGGTTTAGGGGTTTAGGGGTCTAGCGATTTAGGGTTCAGGGTTTTGTCTTCGATCACGCGGGTCATGGGTTTCCGGCGGTATGTTTTGATGGGCCCTCGTTTTCAGAGGCATTCTCTTTATCGATGAAGGAAATCTTGCACCACCTAGAGGCCCCACAGATTGTACCTCCTATGACATTAGAGACCAAAGGTGTTGCAAGACTTCCACCATCAACAGGAGGGTCTGAATTGTCAATGTTTGGGATTTTGGGTTTGCGGTTTATGGCTGGAAGCCTGAGTAATCAGGGGAAGTATCTTCAGAGGTCCGTGTCTGAAATTCGAGTTCATATAGGGGCGCGCCCCAAATTCAGAGTGCAAATTTATATAGGAATGCTGAATACCCGTTGTTATGACATTAACGACAATGCTGGTTTCAAAGGAAGGGTTCAGCAACAAAATCGCAAGTGGAAACTCTACTGTTTCATATTGCCGTTGGAATGGGGCCACGCAGAAGAAGTGCCACCCAAATGGGTAGATCTCGCAGATGGTTTTTCCTCAAGCTTAACCCTGGATGATGAGGTCCAATCCGTATAACCTGTTGTTTAGGAGTTTTTAATCATACTGTAAAGGATCCAAACCATGGAACTTTGGGCCCACTGATATGACCCTGCCTGTTTTTGAGCTCTAACTACGGGCTCTTAATTGGGTTTGTAGGGCTGAACATGTAAACCAGATGGAAAAGTGCTTCAAGGTATATAAGGACCCTCGGATTAAGGGCCAATACTAGCGGCCCACAGCTTCAATAAGTTGAAATCAAGTACCACTTTAAAAGACCTCCTGATTTTCCAAACATCCAAGTATGGTCATTCAATTACCCAGTGTCTCGTAGCGAAGTCCTTTATATACCCAGAACCTCCTCTGTAGTTCCTTTATGGCTTGTATATTATAACTTCTTGCAAGAGCTGTAACAAACCCAGAAAGGAACCACATAGGAGCGTCCAGTCCTCGCAGGTACTTCGAAATTTTCCGGCTCTTGAGCGAAGCCATGTATAAAACGGTGGAGGCATTGCCTTTCCTCAGTTACTGCGCCTTCATTATTCAGATTTTAGGGTTGCAGGTTCAGGATTTAGGGATGAGGGCTCATCTTACCTTACAGGTGCTTAAGGGGTAGGGAGGAATGCATATATGTATATCTATATATATATATTGGACTGTTACAGAGATATACATGCGCATGTATGGCAGCTATATGGGGATGATTATAATGATCCTGAAAAACTACGACATGGGGATCCGTTCTGCTCCTCCGTTCCCAACTAAACCACCCTAACCCCCAAACTTACCGGTTCTTAGGTTCTTAGTAGGGAGTAGTATGAGGGAATATAGTATAACCCCTATATAGTATACTCCCATAGTCCCTACTAACCCCCAGTAAGTAAACCGTCCATGTGCAACCAAGACTGAGTAGGCCTAGTGGTTGGAGTTGGGTTCGGCGTTTGGGGCATAGGCATAGGGTTAAAGCCTCCGCACAGAAGATAGTGTCCAAACATGGGGCACGACTGGTGGAACTCCCTGGATTCCTTTACTCTACGCAATGAGCTGCTTAATTGAGGAGGCCTTACAGGGGGACTATACCCTAAACTAAACTGTAAACCCTAATTAGTAGTTTCCACTTTCTTTTCCATTATCCCAATATAACCAGGATATAAGCCCTAGATAGACCCTGTATAATCCCTATAATCCCTATAGTTCCCATTTTCTTTTCCATTATCCCAATATAACCCCCATAGGGTCCCTGGGACTGAGCAACAGCCCCAGACACACAACATGAGTTTGTAGCTTGCTCTTCTGGACGTTTGGTAGGTCTATCTCTACACAGATCCAAACAGATCCAAATGATGACAACGACCCGCAGAAGCAACAGCAGTAGCTACTGTACTGAGCTACTGCAGGAGTGGCTGAGACAAGTAAAAAACGACAACGACTGCGGCAGCTTCAGCAGCAGCAGCAGGAGCGGATGAGACGAGTTAACAAACGGACCACTCTATCGACAGTTGTCGTTTTTGAAAATGCATAGGCGCATCCTCCTACCTGAGTTAATACTTCGGTTGGTTTTACCTCATGAGGCAGCACGCAGGGGAATCTGAAGTAAGGTCAGTTGCAGGAACAAGAATATTGACAACAGACCACATACCTTCCTGCAGTTCCTTTCTGTGGGAAACGCAGCTGTCGCGTGAAGCATTGTGAAGGTACTTTGACTATATTCGGGAAGTTACTGCTTGAGGTTGTCCAGATTCTGGCGACCTGAGTTATCAACGCTGCGTAGCAGTACTTTACATTTACCGCGGTTGGTGTCCCAACAAGAGGTCTCAACTTTGACATCTCTGCGCGGTGGCTCAGGTTATTTGGCGGCAATACTCTGCTTGAGCGCCGGCACAGGGCTTTTCTTGGTGGAGGACAGGAACACTATTCCCACCATGTCGCGCCTTGCTTGCCAGCAGCTCTACGACCTACCCTTACTGCGCACGTCCATACGGTTTCATGATGATATTCATCCGGTTGCTGAGCTTCGCAGATGTAGGCACGCTTCGTGCCTTCACAAGTTTGCAGACATGACTCGTTTGCCTGTTTGATTCACTGAATGAAGGCCATACAAGCTTATCCAGAAACCTGTTAGGCGCTTCTGCCTAACTTAGTATGCCAAAATTAGTTTGTTGTGTACAGGGGGTCCCTTCGCAATTGCAAAATATTACGAACTGCGCCATGGCGGCGCGCGGAACTCAGGAACAAGAAAGAACTATATGCTTTTGGAGGGAAATCTTAATAAGGGCTTCACGTGGCATGTCCCTATTTATCTGTTTGTGCACTTCTTGCTGCCCCTGGAAACTGCCGATTCTTTTCGAACCGCGCTCAGGCATTCCCTGTGGTTGTCTATTGTGACGATGACTACCGTGGGCTACGGAGACTTCTTTCCGAGGTCCGCCGCAGGCTACGTCATAGCCTCTGTCCTCACTTTCGTGGCTTGGTAGCCCAGTCGGCAAGCGTTAGGCCGTTTTAGTGTAGTATGCCCCCAGCCCTGACGCGTAGATCCTACACTTACCAACACTGTAACACTTGGACCTCTGACCCTCTTGCCGTAGACCCTGAACCTCTACTGCAATAGGCCAGGGTAATGGACATAAGGTGAGCATGCTTTTCTCAGCGCTTCCCGTGGGAATCATCGGCCACGAGTTCATGAATTTTGGCTAGCTTGGGGGCCACATTTTTGCTCTTTTTGAAGCCAAATGAGGTTGAGGGTCTGCGACATCCAAAAGAATATGTATACATGTATGTATGAGTCTACATATATAGACAGACACAAAAAATCCTAGTCATAACCCGCTCCAAAGTTTCTAGTCTGCCAAGTCAGGTTAAGTCTACAGCAACAAGAACTAAGGAATTGCTGGCGCAGCAGGTCCCAAGTGCTGTTGATAACCCGGCTCCGCAAGAATTTCGACAAGTGGGGCTATACCTCTCAAGACGTTCGAGCTCCTTGCCTTATATGGGAAGATAGCAACGGCCTCACCTGAGGGTGTATATTGGCACCACAAGAAGGAGAATAGCATGAATAGCATGTTGTGGTCTATCTTGGGGTTCCCCGTATTTGTTTATGGAAGTTACCATGCAGCACATATTTCTTTCATTGGATTCTGAGGTAAAGGGTTTAGGTTTAGGGGAGATTCGAAATGAAAGCTAGTGCCAGGCCCCACCAGCACTTGTTCTGTTCAGGATCAAGCCTTGGAACCGTTGAGCGTTCATTGGCTGTAGAAAAATCTGTAGGAATGAAGGTGAAGAACAGATTCTCAAAAGAATATGTAAGACTGTAACACATGTCAGTAAGCATGCAAGTTTGAGCTCTGTTGCCACAGTGTCTGCCTCTTCCGAGCTGCTTGGCATTCCAGCTTGGGCTGGACCATCAGATAAGAATGCATGTTTATGGCGGCTGACCCACAAGCGGATTTTTGAACTTGTTGGAGTATGTCCGCACCTATCTATTTGCCAGGAATCCATAGAGGTCTTTGTCTGTCGCAGCGTGCAGTTCAACAAGTCTACAGAATCGTGTGTCCATCGTCAGGGACACATGTTGCGTCACGCCGCGTGCTGTCCATAGTACTGGCCCAGATGGTGTCAACAGTGTTGCTAACAGCAGCCATGGTGACGAATAGTGAAATGAGGTATGTGATCTTACTCTAGCTTTCTTCCACCTACTTATTCAGCGGCTCCGCGAGCAGCAGCAAGAACAACATTGTAGATGCCTTTTCTGGCAGTGAGAAACACCAGGTGACTGGACCAGGTAACTAACAGACATTGTCACGTATATGCAAAAGCAGGAAGAACTGGTATGGAGTAGCTTTCCTGCACCCTAATTGGCCATGCCCTACCTCCAGCTCCACAGTTTCCATGAGGTGCTATTCGAGCACGTAGACGAGGACACAGGGATATCTTTCTCTCCAGTCGCTGTTCGTTCTGTGTTCTGTGGGTGAGGAAGGAACCGAGTGTATATGTTGTGTTCAGGTTGCGTGGGTTGAGCCTTTGTGGAGCTCCTTTGCAGTGATTCAGATGCTCACTTTCATGCTCTTTAGAAACCCGCCTTGACGCCGTAAGTGCCCAACTCCTTCAATGACGCTGTTGACTGCCAAATTGCTGGGCAGCAGACGTACAACAGCCAAAGAGCACCGCAACGCATTGCAACCCCCTAAACCCCCGAAGCCCTAAATCATTTGAAACGCCTTCTTCCGCTCAGAAGGCTAGCATGGAAGGCTTGCGAGCGACAGTGGATGGTTGAATCTAGGGCTCCAAATACCCATAGGCCTGGGTTTAGGGTTCTCACACACACATACACCCTTATGTACGCTACTACCTCCACAAAGAATACACGTGGTGTTAATACCCCCCTCTGTAGTCAAAGGTTTGATCACACTACCCTTGAAGCGATGGATGTCATGAATGACCGCGCCAGGGTGTCCTAAAACCAGACGTCTTTTCGGGGAGTATTTTTTAATAGGGATTGTACGATTTGGGGTCCAGATTGGGGCCCCTTCACTTTTGGAAACTACTATTTGTTGAAAGCCCGGCAGAAGCCCAACTCAAAGGATAGGTGAGATCCTGTCCTACACCCGAAGCCCTCCGCTCCAAGACTTATCTAAACCCTAAAACCCTAGTTAGGGTTTAGGGTACAAAGCCCAAACCTGAACCTAATGAGCCTTGTAGGCCATAACTCTAACCGAAACTCTACAGCCTCATGGCGGGGGGCGGGTGCATAAACGGGGGCGCCAAGATAAAGACACATTTCCGCTAGATCCTTATTCCAGAGACTTTCCCGAAAGTACCCTATTTTCGGAAAGTTCCACATGGGACCATTTCCGTCATCACTATTTTTACTGCTCCATTACTGTTACCCAATTACGATACGTTTGGTCTTATTGCTGCTTCATGATTCTTACGTTTGCTGCTGTTAGTACCGCGAGTACTGTATGGTTAGTTCGACTTTACTACTATGTTGTTCGTAGCGTTGTTCAAAACGATGCTCCTGTTTCTAGTGCTACCGTTCGTATCATTGTCAGCATTACTACGATCACGGCTATTGCTACTAGTAAGCCTACTTCTAACCCCTACAAGCTTTAAAAAGACTTAGGTATCCGCATTATTTACACTTGCTGCGTCCCCCTGACGGCCTAAACCCTGAACCCTAAACCACAGACCCTAAGCCCTATAAACCCTAAACGCTAAAACCCTAAACCCTATAGACCCTTGATCTCAATCCCTTGCTATGACGAAGAGGATGGCAACGGCACCTTGAACTTGGCCGAGTCTGGGTTGCTGTTGAGGAATTTATACCAGAATGGGTATATAATATATATATGTATATAGCAATCAGCACAATGGGTATATATATATATACATTAGTATGATTGCGCCATGATAGCAACTTAAATTAAGTTCCTTGAATTCCTATATTCCTCAAGTTTCCATTTCAGTTTCCATTTCTTTTCCTTTTCATACTCCATTATAGGGGGATAATATATCTAAAAACCCTAAAACCCACACCCTCTACCCTCTAAACCCTAAACCATAACCCCCCGAAACCCTAAACCCTATGTTAGTTCTTTAACAGCAACCCAGGAATTTTTGGAGCTGATCCATCAGATGAGAGTCGGGATCAGCTTCGCTCTTTGGCTTAAGGGTTTAGGGTCTAGGGCTTCGGGACAGATAGGGATACACAGGGGTATATAGGCGAAGGGAGAGGAAAACGTTAAATTCTGTAGTATTTAGGGTTCAAGGTTTAGGGCTTATGTTAGCATCCCTTTCTCCAGAATCAACATTCCCGATTTGGGAATAGTTGATCAGAGGGGAGGGGCGGCTGCGCATTATGGCGAGGGGAGTCACAAAATCAAGAGTTAGTGCACCTTGGGTAGCAGAAGTGGCTTGGGCTAAAGCTACCTCAGCTTTTTTGCTGTGTAGTCCTGCCGCAACGAAAGCAAGGGTGATTCCCCTAAACCCTAAATAGTGGTTTCCATTTTCTTTTCTATCATCCCTATATATCCTTATATTACCCTGTATTATCCCCATATTACCTACCCCCCTAGATCAGACAAATTGCAGCGAATATTTGCCGCAGCTCATCCCTCTTGTGGGGCAAGCCAAGCCCCTAACTCACCTGAGAAGAGCTTGGGGATACATTGGGACAATGGCAAAGAAAATGGAAACTACTCTTTGTATAATAATAGGGGAGACATTGGGATATCGGAAAAGAACATGGAAAATACTATAGAGTTCTGAAAGGCTTAGTAAGGCCTAGGCAGCATAAGTTTTCTAGGGTTTGAAGGCGGTATTGGTTTTCGACATGCCTCGGTTGTCACGACTGATGTGGGAAACAAGCTCAAGGGACGGCCACTGCATCTTACCATGGCAAGCCCCCAAGCGCCTCTTATGATTATTGTTACTATGTTTACTAGTTACTACAGTTATTTGTATAATGTAAGGATTTCAATTCATGATTCCTGCAATACCCTGCAGGTATCATGCTGTGTACAATTGTATAAGAGGATAGTTTGCAAGTCATCCTTCAGGTTCCTCTATCTATTCTGTAGAAGGTGGTAGGCTGAGCTCTTAAACCCTAAAAGGTCCCTGCTAGTGGCATGTGCTTCCCCCGCTGTGTAAGGACAACGCCTTCCGGATCTTCACGATTTTCGATGATGATGCGAACGATTCCCTGGATTACAACGAGTTTTTGAAGCATATCTTTCCAAAGGACCTTTGGATCCTGACAAACCTAGTCGGTGCAACTTGGGCAACCGTAGTCTTTCCGCCAATATCGTGACTTTCTGCCTTACCTGTATCTACGCGTAATCCCGCTTTGCATCCCTGCATCCCTGCTGACATTCCGTAAAAAGCTCTTAGAACACTAGGTACCCATGATCAACCATGATGCACCAAAAAGCACAGACAACTACAGACAGCTCCACTGAAATTAGGAAGCAGGAGGTGGCGAAACGGTTTTCTGGGGGTCGGATAGGGCATTCCCTAGAACCAAGCCGTACAGATATCCAAAACTAGCGCTTGCAGTTGTTGTTTCGAAAAACTTGAAGGCACCCCAGCGCCATTTCTTTTTCCACACCTGCCCTCCTATCCCCAAAGGACCTAGGAGTCAGGTAGGGGTCAGGCTTAACCCAAACATCTCAAACCACGTCGGTTGCAGGAATACGTCAGAACGCAGCTCACCCGCTGCGATCGAAGGTCAAAGGCAAAAACTGCGAAGGCTGTCTTCGAGGGTTGTTCTGGGGTGTGACGTCTGCCCAGAGGCTGCTTAGGGTCTATAGGGCTTGTTCTCGCATTTTGGTAAGGGTTTATAGCAGACTACCCAAGAAGGAATTACATATCTGCCCGGCAAGACGAACAATGCCTTCTCAGATGTCACCCATGTAGGCTTATTTGGTGCCCTAATCAGTGTTGTATCAGACGTTCGGTATTTCTGGGGTTTAGGGCTTAGGGTTTAGGATGGCTGAAGAACCTAAAGCTACTAAACTCATCACCTTGTTGCTCTGCAGAGTGGTGTTTTGCATCATGAAATGTAAGATTCCCGCAGAGTCTATTACAGCTGGGAGACAAGTTCATTGCACGTTGCAAGTATATGTTGCAACATGAGGAAGGTGGACAGACGATTAGAAACAATGTAAGAGCAGGAGTAGCACCACTACATGTTCAAGGGCTGTACCGAGATGGGCTATGGATCCGCTGGTGAATGTGCAAGAGAAATCAAGATTGCCTTCCGTGGCAGTATTTCCACGCTGGACGGCAAATCTGCAAAACCATACCCGAACACGTCGCGAAGTATCCTTGTAATTCGCCTGAGTCAAACACGGCAATCCCTCCAGTCTTAACAGTGCCCGGAGAGTTGGGCGGGGGGCGCGCGGGCAGAGCCACATGCCCCAATGAGTTCACTGCAGAAACTATAGCAACCAAATGAAAACCACCAGTCGGTGTTGCAAGCTACAGTTTACGCAGGAAATGGTAATTTCTTAAAAGATCTCAAAGCCCCACTGATTATGAATCCCCCGGCCGCGAGCGGCAGGATTACAACTGCTTGGCACCAAGAATTTGGGAATTAACAATAAATAGGGAACCCCAACATACGCCCAGTAATACCATGATCCTTATTATGGGAACCCCCCAAAATGGTACCCCCAATTCTGGGAAAACAATTCGGACTGTTCTTCAGCAAGGCCAAGTTTCTCAACCGACCAACCGACTTGCTTCAGAGGAAAGTTGCGTCCCCAAAGAAGATTGTATGTCAACAAACAACATCCTGAGGATCAGTAGGGAATATGGGAGTCTACTCCCTATATCATTCCGGATATGGTATATCCCCATCTATCCTACCAATCCCATGTAATATTCCGATTTTCCAATAGATCCGACCAACCCCCAGTAAGGCTTGCCAAGCACATGACTAAGCGTACTGGTTGTTAGCAGGGTTATAGAAGGATAATGGAAAAGACACTGGAAACTAATACTCTAGAAGATGGTGTGTGTATATATATATATATTGAGGTTCTAGTAGGGAATAAGGGAGTATATCAAATAAGACAATATAGGGATTGTCTTCCCACATTTCCTACTAGCAACCAGTTAGCTAAGCATTCTGGATTCGTACTTTGAGCTGGCTTCATCATGACAACTTTCAAAACCAACTCTCTAGTTCCGGGCTCTTGCATCCTGGTGTTCATTCAGATCCCGGGGAGAAATTTGCAGTTCAGATCTGTATGAGTAGCGCAACGGGAACCCGGATTGCCGACTTGATGTTCCTGTTCCCCAGGGGGTTCAAGAGTAGTATGGTCATCCTGCACAGTCGTCAAGCTCAACATCCTGACCACTTACTGGCCGTACTTCAGGTCAAGCAAGAGAATTCATGTAGTTACGCTTCCAGGGTGAGCTGGATTTTTTGTTGGCTCCTCGTCATCAGATGGAGGCTATGGGACAACTGGGCCAGCTTGCCAGAGGCGTTTCGCAACTTGTCTGCCTAGTTGGGTGCTTCCTAAACTTAGGGTCGACCATGGCATCACCGACTCGTTGGAATCCTGGTTAGAGGCAGTCCCTAAGTCTCAAAAGGACACAAACCCTGAATCCTAAATAGTAGTTTCCATTTTATGTTCCTATAGATAACCTTTATCTATAACACAACCCAATCCCTTAATGCCGAAGCCATCGTTTCAACTTCAGGGTGCCTGCGTGTCTTCTTGCGCCAAGGGAGAATGTGAAGTTTGGGTGTATGTGGTTTGGGTTCTGGGCTTTGGATGCACGATGAGGCAGTACGAGGCGTCCTCACATGTCCAGCACGATTTGCAAAGTAATCGCAATCATGTTGCTCAAGATGAGTGCGGCGGTTGGGCCTCTTCCCCCCTCTTACATAAGGTTTCTCTTCATGAGTTCTTTCCCCCGAAACAGGCACTCCTGCCTCTAGCACGCCCAACACCACACACTACAGACCCTCATTGCGGGAACATGGCATCTGCAAGGGTCCTGAAAATATTTGTTAATTTCTGTTACCAACAATCTTAATATTTAGCTAAAATTTTATTTTCTACTGGTGTTCCAAATCCCTTAGAGGCATTCCTTCCTGGCCAAGGTAACGGGCTCAAGCGAGAGGCGGGATGTGATTTCGGAGCTCTACCGCCTGAGTTCACAGGTACCCAGGGCTCCCAGACCGACGATATTTCTGGTGTATAGGTTTAGGGTTTAGGGTTTAGGGTTGGTTTGTGTTGAACCTGAGAAATCTGCACTTTGCTGTTACGAAGGTACGTTTCTCTCTGAAGCATTAGAGGGTCTGAAGCCTCCACTTGGCCGTACGTAGTCGTAACCGTATCCAGACGTATACATACGGAGATACGTAGGCGTATATGTGTCTTCACGCGTTCATGTATTGTTGTGTATACAGATATAACCCTGTCCCCTCATACTAAACGTCTCCACCCCTTAAGGTATATACGCCCGCCCGTATTTCATATCGGGGGGGGGGGGTATTTATCGTACGACCCGACAATTAGGGGGTGTAATTCAAATCTTACTAAAATCGTACAAAATTGGATTACATCTAATAAAGGGCGTTATTCGGGACCATTTCAAATTGGGGGTCTTATCAGTGACTATTCCAAATTAGGGCCTTATGAGGGATTATTTCAAATTAGGGCCTTATTAAGGATTAGTTCAAATTAGAGCCTTATCAGGAACTGTTTCAAATTAGGGCCGTATTTGGGACTAGTTCAAATTAGGGCCTTGGAATTTGTTGCTGGAATTATTCTATATACATTCCTTTATACAAGCCATTCAAAAACAATCAAAATCTAGGAAATCAAGGAGATCCCAAATCTTTAAGAGTCGTGCCAAAACACCCCCCTAGTTCGAAGGATCCGAGATGCAATCAACTTTAGTCTTGGCCCTTTTAAACATAGTCTTGGGGACAGATTTCAGGATTCGGAAGTTTGGCGAACCCATATTTAATATTAGGGGGGGGGGGTTAGTATTGGTGGGCAACGATTACATACGTACATTCATTCATACATCCACACATACAGACACACGTGCTCTTTGTGCACCTTACTTGGAGAGCTCAGCGCCTGACTTTGCCCACCTACTCATTGCTTAAGATTGAAGGTCTGGTGGCCCTGGGGAATCGATTTTGGCCGTAGCTTCATTGTGTGTTTCAAGTGGGGAGTGCGAAACTTCTTCAGGCCCTGCAGTTGAAGTCAACTCTATACCTACTAGACGGTGGTTCCCCAAATCAGGGATACCTATTTGGAGGTCCGTGTAATGCGGATTCTTGTATTTTGGGGTCTACAACAGGATCGCCGAATTCAGGGAAACTACCAAAGTTTCCCAGCTTTGTGCAACGTCGGTTCTGGGATTAAGGATTAGGGTGCATGGACTAGGGTTTAGGATTTGCGGTTTAGGTTTTTTGGGGTGTATAGTACCAAGTATACTAGCCACTGCAGTCAGTATCAAGACGGTAAGCACAGGAGGCCCATAAGTTTGAGCAACATCTCCTTGATTGCAACTCCCCTTTGCAGGGTGGCCTCCAATTCCCTTCTATATGATTTTATATACTACGGTTGTCTGTGCTTACAATGGAAACCCTTACTGTTAGTTACTTGGCTTTGGAAGGTCTTGCCGGAAGTGCCCCTCACTTTCTGCGGCTCTAGGTCTATTTTTGATTTGGTTACTAAAAATTCTGCATGGCCCTAGGTACCCTGTAGGTACCCTGTAATTTTGGAATTTGGCTACTAAGTATACTACTTTAGCATCAAAAATAGTACCTACTTTGGCCCCTGCATTTTATAAACAGTACTATGCGGTCCCTACTTTAGACCCTGAACTCTACCTTGGTCCCAAAACATAGTGCCTACCGCGGGCTCTTGCTACGAAAATTACCTACTTTGGGCTGTTTGGAGCGCGTCTGAGGACCCGTGCTGGAACCATTTTACGAGCCCTAGCCCCTACGGTTTAGGGTTTGGGGCTTGGGGTTTACGGTTTAGTTCCAAGCCCTGAAGAACTTAAGTTGTAGGTAGGCATCCTATACAAGGGTCAATAGGGTTGTTTATGGAGGACGACATAGGGATCATGTAGGGGTTCTATAGGGGTTATGTAGGGGTTGTAGAGGGTGCCGGGCTAAGGGATATAACATCTAACCCAAGAATGGAGAATCAAATGGAAAGCCACATGAAAAATGAAACGGCAACTGGGATGCTATAGGCCTAAACCCTAAGCCCTGTGGGACGATCCCAAAGCCCAAATGAGGTTTCCACAAATAGGGGGTCCCTTTGCGTGAACTTGGCGGTCGCCATAGTAAGGGGTATTTTCTTATTTGGGCGTATGTAAGTGGAGAACCCCAGTCTGAGATACTCCGAAATCTCCACGTGCTGAACAGCAACTCCCCACGTGAAACTGTTGTTTAAGCGTGTGGTGTCATGCTGTGGAGCAACAGCACGACTGCTAGTCACTGCTAGTCGCCGTCGGGCAAACAGATTGGGAGATGTCCTGTACCCTCGGTCATGTAGGGTAGTCAGAAATCTCTTACATCGGACTGCACCTTCCCAATTTCCAAACATAACTAGTTAAGGGTTTGGTGATATGATTGCAGTTGCTACAGGGGGGTGTAGGGATTGGTGATACTACGACATGGCCTTTTTCGCAAGTCAAGGGCTCCTTGTTTAGGGTACAACAGGTGGATCCGAGCCTTTTGGAAGCTGCACAGAGAGATTGCCTGCCCCTATGCTTCTTCCCAACCCATTTTCCAGTCTGATGCGCTGCGTGCAGTTCAGAGTTCGGGGTCTGGGGCTTGGGAGCTGTAGAGGGGGGTCTTAAGGGTCTAAGGTTCAAGGCTTCCGGTATCTACAAGTTGAGAGAGTTCAGGGCTAAAAGAGTCTCAAGCTTGCTGTAAACCCTGAACGTTTGGGAGTCAGGGGTTCAGAGTTTAGAGGTGCTGAGACAGCCACTACAGGAATCTCACCCATTTTGCTCGCCATGGCTACCTGCACCTCAAAAGTCCAAAGTGATTTAAAAAATGGCCCAGGACGCCGCCCCTCCACCCCAAGAAAAAAGCACCCAAAGGCTATACTTCTACATACTCTCGCGCGGTCAAGTACAGTGAATAAATATTGGGAGAGGCACCGGGGTGAGAGGCCTCTCTCTTGTCAGCTTGATACAAGAGCCCATGGCAAGCACAGGTCCTGGGAACAATGGTTCGGGAATGCTATAACCCTCTCATAGCTGGATCAATGTTAGGGATCCTTTATACCCTTTTGGGTTATGGTATTCCTTATACTCATGTATAAAGGATCCTTGTTCTTCCTAGGGTAGTGTGGGCTAAGATAGATTGGTGTTTCAGCCTAAACCCTAAACCCTGGTGTTGCGACTGCAGGGACTGACTTTGCTTCCTTGTCGGTCCGTAAGGAGGAGATACCCTCGACTTCCAAAGCCAGAGACTCTTGAGGCTTGACACCTCAAGATCTGTGATGGCGCAAAGTCCTTTGAGAGGGTTATATAGGGGATTATATAGGGGAGTACTATCGGGGTGATTAAGGGGGCTTAGGGTTCAGGGTTTCGGGTTAGTATTCTGACAGGTTCTTGTTGTAGGGGATGGTGGAACACACTCCTGGCATCATAGCCATCTACACCCAGGAGTGCAGTGTCCAGTATTTCCGTTTCTGTGCAACCTTGGCAATCGTGGAGTTGATGCAGGTTGGGTGTAAGGGGACTGGGGACATGAATGGCTTCATGTACGGTTGATGGTAAAAATCCTGCATGATCGTAGTACCTCTTACCTTAGAACCTATATCCTATAGGTTTTTTGCCAAGCCTAAGCCCTATACCCCGCGGTATTGTGGTATACGAAGGTTATGCAGGACTAACCGTGTCCACCGTAGCACCCTTGCAGGAAACCCTTTGAGAGCTTTGAGCTTGCCAACAGCGACTGATTGCAGTAGGTGCTGTGCCCGAGCAGAGGGAAGAGCAGCGAGACTACCTTCAGTCTTATGGGCTAGTACTAGTGCATTTCTAGTAAGGGGCATCTCAAGCTCCTAGGTTATGTCTAGGATTTAGTCAGCTGAGGGTATGTTTTTGGAGCCACATGTTCAATGGGTAGAGCTCAAAACCGACGTTTCTAAGTATCCAACATGAAAATGTCATACTTTTCAGGGTGTCCAAGAAGGACTTATGATAACGACCCTGATGATGTTGTTGCAGAATCATAGCCATACATGTGTGAAGCAGCTGGAGTGGCCTAGTAGAGATCTACCATTGCAACGGATATATATATATATATAGAGTTGTGGAAGGTTCCTTGTAAGATGACCCTCGCATTTCCAGGCTTGCGGGGTGGTTCTACTAAATCGACAATGGTTCATGTCCACAGGTTGCTAAAGGAAGAGCGTAGCAGATTTCCGCAAAGGGCTGTGGCTTGTCGTCCTTAGATGGGCCCCAAACATTTTGGTACGGTAGTCTGGATGAACGGGACGGGTTGCCGCACTGCCGTCTGCTTAGGCCTCTACGCCATGTGCAGCTTGTTTTTGCCTCTGTTCCCCAAGACAATCCCGATGCAATGAAGTAGTGAGCTGAGCTATGACCATCACCATTATCATCATGATCTTGCTGCAGGAAATGTGATGCTTCAAATTACGCTAGGGTAGCCCTTCAGACCATGATTAAGGATTCGGCATGTTAACCACTCGAATTCCATTGGTTTTGTGTGCGAGGCTTGTCGATTTTTCGGCAGTAATGATATTGCAGACCATGCCTACCACGCAAGCAGAGAAGTGTAATCATTTGAATGCATGGAGAGGTAAGACGGGCAGTGGTGTATCTTCAGTATCTTCCCATGAAGCCCAGGCTCAGCCAAATCGGAGGAATTCGCAGACTGTTGCGAGCATTGTCATAACTTGTTTGCCAGCCCGCGTTGCTGTGCGGGTTCAGTGTGCTCTCTACCCCACGTTTTA
The DNA here is from genome assembly GCA_905231905.1 of Symbiodinium pilosum. Lineage (NCBI taxonomy): Eukaryota > Dinophyceae > Suessiales > Symbiodiniaceae > Symbiodinium > Symbiodinium pilosum. The sequence goes on along the minus strand of CAJNIZ010046433.1, from coordinate 1,342 downwards.
AAGTCGTCCCGGGTTTTTGTTTGGGTTTAGCCTACGGGGAAGATGTATGTATCCTACGGGGAGGGATGTACTAGTCCTGTAATCACCCATCACCGTTACTTCAATGCTTCTCTCTGTTTGCGTAACCCTCGGCAAACAACATATCAAGTGTAGGCGGACTTGGTAGCAAAGAAAATGTAGGGATGATAAGGAGTAAGTAGGAGTTCCCCTGAACCAATTCATGCAGCGATTATTCCTAGAAACTCCCGCAAGAACCCCAAGCTATTGATATTACTGCATTCCAATACTAGTATTCGTGCAAGTAGTAAGATTATTTTACCGATGCTAGTGCTGACCCATATTAACCTTGTTTGCCAAAATGTTTGGATGTTTGGGGCTTGAACCCGCTTCAGGAAGAGAAGACGGACTGTGCCTAACACCGCTTGGAAGGTCCTAAAAGGCGGGGGAGGCTCCAAGGGAATCGAGCTAGCTGCCGGAAGTTCTAGGAAGGATGGCTGTGGGAGTTTTGGAGATTGCTTGACCTCCTACCCACTGGACTACCCTCCCATAGGGACCTTGCAAAAGGTTGTTGGAGAAATGCAGGGCCAGTGAACATCGGACAAGCCAATGTTTTGGGGTGTTGGTGCCTTTTCGAGCGTTTGGTTCAAGTTCTGAACTTTAGTAGAAGACTGTCAGCTTGACATTCATAGTGCCTGTACGGTGTCACATTGAACACCGCCTCCTCTAATAGTCAAGCAATCTTAGGACCCGGATGGTGTGCCATACTTGGGGACCATAATCCCCAAGCATTCTACGTTCTTCCTAAGACCCTTGGCGGTCAACAAGAGAGTTTACGGTGAAATTGCAGGTAGCAAATCCTGGCTAAAGCCCCTGAATCTTCTTCCGGGTGATGAGAGCCAGGGGAATTTTCAGGAGACCTTCCCATGATAGAGAGAGTTATCACCCAGCAAAGCTGCGAGGGACTTGCGACCTGCAACTCCTAGAGCTCCAACTGCTATGAAGATGGGCGAGCTTTTTTATAGATACACGCATACACACGTGCACGTACAGGTGCACCTACACATACGCATGCAAATACATACGCATGCAGGTACGCACACATTTCTACATATGCTGATACTTACACGCACAAATTTGTGTACTACACGATTGCTCAGTAGTATCTGCATGTGTATCAGCACATGAACAGGCCTACATGTATGTTTGCATCTATGTGTATTTATTCTTATTTACCAATATACACATGTTAGACCCAAAATCAGGTCAGTCTTAATCATTTGCAGATTTAGAGCTCCATCGAGGGAAGTTACGGCCCAACAGGCAAGTTTTTTTTTTTTTTTTT
>CAJNIZ010046432.1:27347-40320 GCA_905231905.1 Symbiodinium pilosum | reverse complement strand
GACGTGTATCTTCAGTGTCTGACCGCCCTAGTAATGGGCCTAAGCAGGCCGGGTGGGATCGGAATATAGGCTTTAAGGTTTAGGGTTTAGGGTATAGGGTTTAGGGTTTCCGGCTTAGGGACTAGGGTTTAGGGCATGGCGCGAGTCCGAAACGCTCTATACCAAGCCCAGCTACTTGAAACAAAAAACTTGCAAACTCAAAACCGCCAAACCCTAAACCCTACTCCCCAGACCCTAAACCCTAATCCCAAAACCACCAACAAGAGGACAACACAAACTGTAAGTGCGCCAAAGCACTCGGTCCGAGACGTCCGAAGCCGCGGACTTCGAGGCTAAACGCCGGTGGACTTTGCTGTGGGGCTCCTTAGTCTGGGTTGCTGTTAAGGAACTTAAATTAAGTTGCCATAATGGGTGTATATAGTAAGTAATAGGATTTCCCTAATATAGTAACTTAATTTAAGTTCCTTAACAGCAACCCGGTAGTTTGCCGGGTTCGGGTTTAGGGCTTGGGATTTGAGTCAGGAAAAGACATGGTGAAGTATTGCTTAGGGTTTAGGGTTTAAGGTTCGAAGTTTGGGGTTGAGGGTTTCAAATTTGGAGTCAAGGGTTTTGATATTCAGGATTTTGAGGTTTTGGGTGAGGAGTTTGCGATGCCGGGTTCAGGATCTAGGGGGCAGTTTGGCATTTAGGGCCTAGGGTTTAGGAGGGATTCAGGGATTAGGTTTATCGGCTCAGGTGTAAACTCGGGAGTAAGGGTTTGAGGCTTGAGCCTAACTAAGGGCTCACGTGAATCACTAGGAACAAACAGTTCCAAACTCTACACCTTTGGTACTGCCACACTTAAAACATTGTGAACCAAACCCTAACCCCAGACCCTTAGAACTTCCAAATCTGATTTTTATAGAATCCCCTATTATGCACAGATATGCGATATATATATATATACATATTTACATACGTAATTACAACCCCTCTAATGAAGCCTATAACCCAGAACCTCACACCCTAATTATAGACCCGGAACAATCCCCTCATACTGATATAGAACACCACCCAACCCCAAATATTGGATCTTCCCACATAAAGGATTTCATATTGGGGGGCCAAATGGAATGTCAGGTTTAGGGTTTAGAGTCCTGTTTAAGATTCGCACGAGGAAACTGGGTTGCTGTTAAGGAACTTAATTTAAGTTACTATATTGGGGAAACCCTATTATTTACTATATATACCCATTATGATAACTTAATTCAAGTTCCTTAACAGCAACCCAGGAAATTGCTAAGAAATTCCGTCGGGCCGCTAGCTCCTCGCTGGAGTCGGAGTCAGCAGCAGTCGGTCTCCAGTTGTGTGGAGAGTACGGCGATTTGCCGAAGAAAGCCTCCATGTGAGCTATAGTCTAAACTCCTTAAAGGTGGTTTTATAGGGGATTATATAGGGGATTACTGTAGGGCTTATTAAGGGGGATACTAGGAGTTTAGACTATAGCTCATGTAGAAGTGGGAGGTTAGGGTTTAGGGTGCAGGGCGCTCGGGTTTAGGGATGAGGGTTCCAGACATAGGGGTTAATGCTTCAGACTCCAGGTTTAAACTAAAAGGGTTAGGGCTTCAGGTTTGGCTGTTCAACTTTCTCGGGTTCGGCTCATGTTGAACAATGATCTGCACAATCAGCCACAGCAGAATCAAGAGCAAAGTTATCCTGGGACCTACACTCACATGTTACAACAGAGGGCGGCAAGATGATCTACGATAGCCTCTGCTGCAAGATATCCAGGACATTCCTAGATTCCTACGATCAACATACATGAATCAGAATCTTCACCCTGCAATGGGGGGACCCTGATATCAACGGACGTTGATGTCGAAGGCCAACAGAAGCTGGTTAATTCCAAGCATGCAGGGAACTTGAGGGTAGGGTTTAGGGTTTAAGATACGGGTATTTAAAACAAGCGCATGGGGTCCCTTGTGGGTATTAGGGGGGATCAAGTTGAGAAGCTACCATATTTTGGCCCGAAACCAGATTGAAATGCAGCCTGCTTGTCACAAGTCAGGGTTTGATGGAGCTTGCATCGGTGCCTGAAGCATCTTCTTATCAAAACAGCCTGCAAAGCAGAAAGCAGAAGCAGGTAAAGCCTAAAACAGGCGATGTAAGGTGTTATACGCTAGGTGGACCCACCACCCTGTCATAGCGACCATACGGAATAATTGTGACTATACTCGGGCCCTCTTATACTCCTATCACACCACTATTAAAAGGGGCGGTGCCCACCTCAGTTTTAAGCCTCTGGCATACCTGCCTCATTGTTGTCGAGTCCAAAGGTCTTCTTGCCAGCTGTCAAGCGCAGGAACTGTGGTCGTGCGACAGGAGACAAAGCCTGCGGCGGGTTACATACCTCAAAACCCTTAAGCTTAATCTTGAACCCTAAACCCTACAAACCCTAGGCCCAATGCACTCTAAACCCGGCTGCTGTAGTCAGCTAGTTCGTATCCTGATCAGGGGGGTTGGAAACACGCCAAACATAGTGCAACTGTACGTTCAGCCGTTGAACCCCAGGTCGTTCTTTTCCCCTTCTTTCCCAACAAACACGGGACCAGCCAAACAACATCCTGGTGGAGCCCCTGACAACACATGACGAGCTCCCTAGATTTCACTAAAGTGGAGGCTTCCACCAATGAAGCATCCCTCTTTGCGGGCGATTCAACGGGCGAGCCCCGTGTTGGGATAGTTGCCTTAGAACTCTCATTCTGGCAGACTAGTGCCAGACCCAACTTGGACGCAATGAAGTTGGGTATCAAAACCTGTAACATCCAAAACACACCCAACAAGAATCATACTGTTAGTATAATGCTGCTGACACACATCATCATTGCTGCTGTTGCCTTTCCTTTGATACGAATGTTGCTGAAGATGATTTGCTCCTTTCATGCTCCCAGTACTTGGGGCAACACTGCTTGTCAGCACTATCTTAGGTAAGTACTATCACTATGTATCCTGCACAAAACACAAGCTAAAGTATGAAGGGTGTCTCACCACTGCAGCCCGCGCTTACCCTCCAAAGAAGCCGGGCCAGATCGATGCTATAAGAGCTGCAAGAACAACATCTGTCATGTTGAGTGATCTCCCAAACCCTCAACCGAAATCGCATCCAGGATCTAAGGTTTGGGAATTGAATGGTTACGCGTTTCCCTGACCCCTACACTGCCTACACCCTAGATCCCAAACCCGAAGCCCTCAAAACGATTCCTCCGGCTTGTCGGCCGCGCTCGCTTTTAGGGCGGCACAGTCCCGCTCATAGTGCTGTACAACTTCCTTGTGGGTTTAGGGTATTGAAGCGTTTAGGTCTCCACGTGGTGTCGGCAATTGAAGGCTTGAAGCGTTTGGGGGCACCTTGCCTAATGACCACCGCATGGAGGAGAACAATTCAAACCCGACACTCGATTTGGGCGAATTTGAGCAGATCCCCATGTGGCCCCATGTGAGCTAAAGTCTAAACTCCTTAAAGGCTAGTTATGTAGGGGATTACATAAGGGATTAGTACAGGGGTTCTTAGGGAGGAGGATACTAGGAGTTTAGACTGTTTCTCATGTATGGCTGGGGCGCTGGGCTTTCGGTTGTTGTGGAGGCTGGCGTCCAGAGCTGCTTAGGGTTGGGGCATTGCGGTGCTGTGAACCTGAACCCTAAACCTGACCCCAAACCTTCAACCCTAAGCCCTAAGCCCTAAACCCTAACCCAAAACAACCAACCCTAAAACCTAAACCCTAACCCAGGACGGCCAACCTTAAAACCTCAGCACCATACAACTTTCGGTGTGCCAGAAGCTTGAGGTTTCGGCTATTGGCTGCCAGATGAAAGCTAAGGCGCGCAATTTGAAAGGGGGGGTTATAGGGTAGGCTTAAGAGGGTTAAGGGTTTAGGGTTTGAGGTTCAGACCATGTAGGGTCTTCACCATATAGGGTTTCAAAGTCACTCAAAGGCCTGCGGATGTGATTTAATGGTGAGTGTTGCTACCTGATAATCATGGTTGCCATTTTGCTGGATTGAGGTTTCAGGGCAAAGGGGGAATACCAACAAAAACTTTGGGGAAAAAACGCTCCTTGTCATACAGGCTCTACTTCAAGCCTCAAACCAGTCATGATTCTATGGTCAGTGTGCTGGTTAAGGGGGCTTGGAAAATGTTGAGGTTGCTTAGCAACAAACCCCAAGATTCAGAGGAGATAAGATACAGATGTAGTCGAGAGCGGGAAAAGAAGACCACGTTCACGGTAGATTCCCTAAATAACAGGACCCCATATAATGAAGACCTCCATATACTATATTCCTTGCTATGGGGACCATCATAACGGTACCACTTAATTTTGGGAAACCCCAAAATGGGACTTTTGACCTCGCCAAGTGCATCGAACACCTCGAAGGCTGCATTCGATTGCTATAAAAGGGACGGGAGAGGGCTTGAACCGTGCAAACTGCCTTAGCCCTTTCAAACCATGACCCCAGACCCTCAATTGAAAAACACCAAACCCCCTACAGTACACCGCAAAAATTGAAAAACCCAGACCTAAAACCCTCAAACCCACCATAACAATGCGTACAACCCTCTGTATCTCCAAAGCCCTGAATTAAAACCCCAAACTCTAAGCCCTAAGCCCCAAACCCCAAACTCCAAGCCCCAAAGCCTAAACCTTCTGCTTCGGAGCCAGGTTTCGAGCTTCAACCGCGCAATTAGCTGGTCGAGATGAGCTGTGAAAGACGCGTCCATCAGGCACCTGAGTCTTGAGGGTGTAGGGATCTCCTAAACGGGGTTATAGGGATATAGAAGATACGTAGGTAGAGGGTTTAAGGAGCGTGGCTTCGGGTTTGGGGTCGAAGGCTTAGGGTTCAATGTTTAAGGTTTTAGGGCTCTGGCTCAAGGGTTGAGGGGTAGGCTGAAGGTTTAGAGTTTGCGGGGTCGAATTCAGGGCTTAGGGTTTGGAATGGGAGAATGGGCCCTAGGGAATATTCTAAGGTTCATACAGGGACCCTTATACGGATCAATCCCCCTGTCCCAACAAAGTCTGGGCAGCTCTGTAGCTTCAGATATGAGCTATAGTCTAACCTCCTAGCTTCCCCCTTAATGAGCCCTATAATTCTCCCCTGTGTATCCCCAATATAACCCCTTTTAAGAGGTTTAAACTCTAGCTCATATTCGGAGGGAGGGCTCATGGTTTGAGGCAAAAGGCTTTGGGTCAGAAGCAAGGCTGAAGGGCTTTTCCGGTTTGAGCCCTTAGCCTTTTTGGCTGGAATTTATCGGAAAACCAAAACAGCTAAAAGACCATGATGATGATCTCCACGCCGCAAGTTTGAGTGAAAGAGGCAGAGGTTCCTTGAGCAACAATGCACTTGATGCTCCATGAATGGGGGTTGGGAAACAAGACTCCCCCTGCTGCCTATAATACTCCCTAGAATATCATCCCCGATCAGGCCGCATGATCCATCTGGAGATCCCCGTTCTGTTTTAATACCCATCTTCCCCTGGCGTAAATGTTTGGCGGTCCCTGCAGTCGAGCTGCCCGAGGTGCAGGCGCCACAAGGCGCACTCAACATCCCTGATACTGAGCCAAGAAGGGCAACACTTCGGAGGTAGAACCCTTAGCCCCCAAACCCTTAACCCAGATTCTGAACACTATAACCATAACGCTAAAACCTAAACTCTTAACCCTTCACTTTCAGGTCTAGGCTTTCAGGTTCAAGTCAGGCCCAAGGCTTCAAACCCTCAAATATCCTGATTTGAAAAGTCAGTGTACATGCTGCAAAACTGAGAACTTACGGGAAAAAAACATAGCTGTCTGGCTGAAAAGGAGTTTATGGTTGCATGCCTTAGTCCATTACTTCATCAGTCCACCCATAAAAGAGCTTAAGTGGCTTAATCTTGTGTGAAGGAGGGAAGTTTTTCATGAACCTCCAAGGACTCTGAGGGCCCTGTCCCTAAGCCTACACTTAAAGCCAGGTCCCTGATTAGTGTCCCTCGTAATATTTGCTACCAGCCGCTTCCATCTTGATGAGCTCTGAAAAAAGTCTAGGACTTGGTTCGGAGTTTGGAGTTTGGGGTCAAGGGTTATTTCGCATCTAGGATAAGTGTTCAAGGGCTAGCTGCAGCTCCTATGTGCCCTGAAAACACTTCGAGAGCTGAAAATGATTTGAGCCTGATGCAAACTTCAAGCCCCCAAAAGCAAGTATATATCATCCCTATACAATCCATGCATACATCTATCTATCTGCCTATCTATCTATCTGTCTATCTGTTTATCTATCTATCTACATACGTACATACATATACATATGAGGTGGCGTCAAAATTACTTGATTGTTCTCTCTTGGTTTTGAGCTAGGGCGTCCCCTATCGATTTCCACGTTTTTGGGGATCTTCTCTTAATCCTACCTTCAAGGAATTAAACCGATAATTTTAGGACGTCCCCTATCGATCTTGGGTATTTTCGCGTAACAACTACCGCCTAGACTAAATGAAGTAAACGGTAATTTTGACCGCGACTCATATATTTTTTTCTTGTAGATGCCTCTTTCCCTCAGAACCTCTATTAGCAGGATCACACGGCAACGACCTTCTCAGTCATTCAGGTTTCGGCGCTCATTCGCGTCCCAAACCTTAACCACCCTCAATTTCAATGCTAAGCCGCTAAACTCTCAACACTGAGCCTTACCTAAGCCAATAAAACCACATCAAGCACGTCAACCCCATACCCTTCACCCTGAACCCTCAATCGCTGAACCCTAAGCCATAAATCCCTAAACCCTTAACCCTCAACCCGGAGCCCTAAACCTGCAGAGTGGGGCATCTTAATCCCGCGCGTTTTTGCCTCGAGCTCCAGCAATCATCTTCCACCAAGGATGATGCTCTAGCCTGGCAAGTTGCTACAAAAGGTCCACTTAAGGGAGTCATAAGGGGTTATATAATTATAGAGTCCTTTAGAGGGCTTCCAAGGCCTCAGGAAAGGGGAAGGAGGAGTTTGGGGTTGGAGCTTTGTTGGGATCACAAGCCTACAGCCTAAACCCCCAAGCCCTAAACCCACTTAGGGATCAGGTTCTACCGGAAGCCTCCCTCCCGAGCCCTGGGCCGTACATCCCCACAATCTACATAGACTCGCTGCTGATTAAGGAGGAGTGGGGGAGTGAATCCATACTTCTCATCTGAGTATGATGTAGTACCTGCGTTCGCCCTCCCAAACTCCGGCAATTCAGCCCACAGCCCTTAACCTCGAACCAAGATGATAGCCTAGACCTTAACCCTATGCCCTAACCCCTGAAACCCTACACCCTAAGCCCTTGACCCATAATACCTGCACCGGACATCAGTCATGCATAGCGGTTTTGTCGCCGCAGCAAGCCCACAGCGTTGAAGTCTGAAGCCGCAGTTCCACTGTGCGGTCTTCTCCGCTTTAGCATTGGGATAAGGGGATGCATACGCTCAGTTGCTGTTGAGGAACGTATATTTAGTCGCACAACAAAGACATATGGCTAACAGTGTGGCTTCCCTATAATTGTGGCATAACTGAAATTCCTGACCAGCCACCAAGCTTCTCGGGTTCGGGGTTCAAGTTCTAGGGTCGGGGGTGCCAAATGGTTCATGCAATGGGTCTCACTATATCATGGGAATTCGGGCCTCCTGGACCCCCTGAGATTGACACTGATGTGGGCTCAGAATCTCAAAGCCTTGAAGTCATCCAAGTCCCAGAACGGGACTCGGAATGCAATCACAAAGGAGGTCAGAGGGATGACCTGTTCGGTGATGACAACTCTGCTTTCGGGTATCAAAATGCTGAGAACTGCTTCAAGGTTTAGCTGAGATTCGTTAGGGCGACAAAGCTGCATGCACAAGCAGAGCATAATGGCACGAATGCCGATGGAATAACAAGTTGCCCCGGAAAACCGATAGGGCTTCGGGCCGAAAAGAAACATGGAAGCCATATAACAGATCTAGAGACTCTTACTGGTCTACCAAGTCTTGGAACGGAAGTGCCAGCCAGCTTAGATTGTCCTGGCTCATATCTTCACAGCCATTTCGTATCCTCTTATTTAGGATGTGTTTGGCATAATCTCTCAGGCAGCGACATACCGCCCCGCGGGAGGGACGTGACAATGAGTGATTCAGATGGTGCACGAAGGTCTGGTGCAGATTGTGATCATGTAAACTTATACCAGACCCCTGCAAGGGATAGTAGAAGACCTTCCATGTGACTGGTCTTCCTGCTACTGTGACATCAGCCGTTATTACTGACCATCCCCGCAATGTTGAATATTCACAACTGGTCATGTTCAGGACTGACTCACACGTCCACGCGCTGCATTGCAGATCCACCAGCACAGGACAGATCTCGTCGAAGCAGCAGTTCCAAGGACCTAAGATGTTCTATGAGGGGTCCCAACGAAGGATTCCATAAGGGTAAATTCGAGAAGCTTTCAGACTTAGCCGGCCGGACACTTTGTTGACGACCAACCCATCTCAGTGTGACACGGTCCTACGCAACGCCATTTTCCTGTTACCTTGAGCTGCTGATGCTTGGAAGGGTATGCAGGCTGTGGTTACTTTGGTTGCTATGGTTGCCGCGATTACCAGCTGCGCATGAACATAAGCATTTCCCTGACAGCAACTCTTCCCGTAATTATGCTTGTCAGCTGCTGCTGCTGCTGCTGCTGCTGCTGCCGCCTGCTCGCTTCAAGATCGCTGTGCTGCCGCCTGCTCGCTTCCAGATCGCTGTCCCAACGCTGGCAGCATTGTCAAGTTGCACCGTCATCATGAGGTCCCATGTTGCTAATAGCGTGAGGTTCACAACAACTTGTACTTGGGATCCCGGGGGTTCACAGAATCACTATACGCGGATGCTAGGCGTCTCGCTTGAGGATTGACTTGATCGTTCGAAAGGTATTGCGCCTTCAAGGACCTATGACCCATAGTCTAAAGTCCTTAAAGAAGGTTATATGGGGGACTATATAAGGAATTATAATAGGTGTTATTAAGGGGAATACCAGGAGTTTAGACTATGGCTCATATAGTCCATGTTGTGACATCCCTAAAGAGGACTCAACCGTCATGCTATGATATCACTTTGGTTCCACAAGTTCCTGTCAGAAATTCCTACAGGTGCCCTTCAATGGGCGGAATGCTTTGAACTCATCATAGCATGGTGAAGACGCTGGGCCCCTGGGTCAAAGGGTACCTAAACCATTGAAGCTGAAGCTGGAAGCCTGCCAATGGAGCCTAGAGGCATGCCATTTGTCCACAGGGCACTTGCCGCAGTCTCTCATGGCTTGTTGCATCGGGGCCTGGGATCATGGACTGAAGGTCTTAGGGTTCCGAATGTTGGGTTTGAGGCTTCGGGTGCTGAGTTAAGGGATTTGGGATGTTCCTAGACTTCCGTTCTATAGTTCTGCGAATACCAGATGCCTCGTAGACTTGCGTTGGCTTGGGCTACTCAACCCTGATCCCTAAATCCTGATCCTGCAAGAGCACGACTCTGTGATTGATTGAAGGGCCCGCAAAAAGCACGCTGATTCCGTGTAGAAAACACCTGGGTTCTGGTAGGCTGGGCACTAGCACACCCTAGGCACAAAGTTCTGATACCTGGTAAGCGTGGGGAGCCTCTCATCAAAATGAAAGTGTCCCAGGGAACGTCTGGAATACAAAAATTATGGCTGCCATTGCCCACAGTATCAAGCTTCTCCAATTATGATTCCCATTTTGGGGGCCGTGCAAAAAGCCTGCAGTGGTGGGTACTTCAGGGGGACCCCTCTTCTGAGGCTGTGACAATGCCCCCCATTGACGGCAGGAGTTGTCACCGCCCGGCGCTGAGTCAGGAGCCCACCGCCGCACGATTGGCTGCAGGGGCCTGGAGGGTTTCGGGTTCAGGGTTACGGTTATCCTAAGCACTATACTTATGGGCTACACGCTTGTAAGGATCAAGTCCACAAAACGTTACTCATTCCTAGCACTGCTCCCACAAAACCTCATGTTCAAACAACGAACATTAAGAAGAGGTGCAGTTCCACAAGCAGTTTTACGCAGTTCCATCATCACATGCAGGAAATTACAAAGCTGATCCAAGCATGTCGAGGGGTAGGGTTTCGGATTTAGGGACTGGCTTGGGGTTTGGAGTCTAGGGGCTTACGTTAGGATTGGGGTTTGGGTTCTAGGGTACTTAGGGTTCAGCAAAGGAACCGTCATCCGTCCAGTCGCTGAGGCCGCAATCGTGAACTCTTAGGCTCCACAAAGACAAGCACACACCAGCAAAGATTGCAAGGATCAGGAGGGAAAATGCTGCGAGAACTGCGCAGCACCGCCGATCCATCCTTCTAGGTAGTGCCAATGTTGAGCTGCCATCTGGGTATGCTTCCTCTGAGCTGGGTGGCAAGATGGTGCTGGAAGACATGGACGTGTCCGGGCAATTGCGGAAGACACCTTCTTCTGACTCTCCACATGTAAAGGTCTGAACTAGCTGCCTCATATTATGCGCGTTCTTGGAAGAAGAGACCACATCTTTGAAGACGAGGTTGTAAGTCTCAGCCAGTTTCCGTTGCTCCGGAACCCTCCTCTGCAGACTATATGCGAACGGACTGATCTGGTGCCCTATGCCGTCAAGGGCCCACTTACCCGGAGCAGTGGCGTAGATCACGGTGAAACTCCTGCTGAACTTGCGGATTTCTCTACGAACCGGCCCCAGAGTAATCTCTACAGTAGACTTTATAGTCGTCCCCATAACTCATTCCCCACCGCTCCCAGCAATGCACGAAAAACTGAAACTCCTGCTGAACTTGTCGTGGCCTCTGCCGCCACACTTTTCATGCCAGCTGGTGCTTGTCTCCGAGCGGCAATTGTCTAGAAGAATCAGCAGAAATGCGTCTTCAGCAATTGGCAACCTCTCTGGCGGGTCGCGAATGAAGGAAGGGAAAATAGGTCATAATATAGGTAGTATGATGAAGGATTATACAGGAACTACTACGGGGATCCACTTCTCCCTTCCCTACCAGCTATCAGTGAGTAACTCCATGAGCTGCTTGATCAGGCTGTAGATGGAGATGCTGGAGTCTTCATTTGGATCTTCCTGGTCACCGTCTGACCCAGAACCACTTGGGCAGCTCCCAAATAGGAGCCGAAGGCTCTTGTCCTCGGTCTCACATAATAAGGGCTCAAGCCTCAAAATGAAAACCTGCAAGTATAATTTGGCTCTTATGCGGTGTTTTTTACAGGGGTATGGATTACCATAAGCCACTTATTATCAGGTCTCGGATCCTGAGCATCATGCATTTCAGATCTTGCAATACGGAACCCTAGGAACCACCACCCCCGTCCTTGGCCACCACACCATGCCCGGCGAAGTAGAAAGCTATCGCATCAGTGGTGCAATCGACATGAAGCCTGAGCTCCTCCAAACTTTGATTCCACTCCTGTAGAGTTTGGATGTTCAATCCGACGGTGGTGTGATACCTCAGACTTAGCCGTCACCGGTGCGCTATGTCATGTTGATCTTGGGTTGTGGTGCGGCTTAAGCCTACAACCCTTTATGACACAGCACTGGTCCGGCTTCAGACTCAGAATTTCCTTTCTACTACACAGCCAAGCGAACCACAGTTCTGAGCGAGTAAGATACCCCAGCTGCTGAAAGGCTTCGCTTCAGGGAGCCCGACTTGTACTCGTCAATGCCTATTCCCAGAAAACACCTCCGAGCGCCTGTCATGGCCATGATCTACCCTTGCCTGCAATGTGAGCCGAAAGTCATCAAAAAGGAGTCGCGAACCCGGCTTGTATTTGTATTGGGCGCAGGAAACTAAACATTTCTACTTCGGGATTGCTCTGAGGTTTCTTACTATGGGGACGCGCCATATCAAGGAACTTAAGCTGCAAGTCTGGCGTACGTGACAACTAGAATATTCTGGGTCCATCTACTATCAATGAAGAGGGGCCAGTAATGAGGTGAGTACGAATTCCATTGTTGCAAGCTCTTACGGTACTGAGAGCCCATCCCTAGCATGGTCGCTGACAACATCCCACGGCCCTGAACGTCGTACCTTCAACAACGCGGTATACCGTCGCAGGGCAAATCGTTTAAAGCATACTTGTATGAAGAGATCTTGAGAATTAGTCAACGATTGGTAAATAGCGCGAAGGTCCTAATCGGATTTTTTAGGAACATTAATTCGAAAGTTCACAAGTTACGATGAATCTGACTATCTGCCAAAAAGTTGAGGCAGCTACTTGGTTGGCTGCAGGACGCCCCCTCCTAATATTATTGTCCCTTACGTTGGCAAAGAGCCATCCTCTCGACTGCAGACAATCCCCTCTCGAAAAATAATGGACCCCCACGCCCCTTAATGTTAGGGTTCAGGGTTTACTGCTATCCGAATTTTCCAGAGGCTGAATCGCAACCCTGAAAGCCTTGCACCTTATACCCCTAGCCCAAAGATTTTGGACGTTCTAACCCTGGGCTCCCCCAACCCCGATCCTCTATCCCTACACCCCGGAGGCCTCCGTGCAGTTGGACAGCACTCAGCCTTGAGCGTCCGCCTTGGCCAAGTCTTGCGCCACCATTTTCGCAGTGATCCTGGGATTTGCATGGTCTTTGTAGGGGAGTTGGGGCTTACGGGTTATTGATGCGCATTCAAGGTATTACCAAAGGCCAGAGACTTCGGATGTAAGGTTTAGGGTTGTACAATAAGACTCTGCGACCGTTGAAAGCACCATTGCATGCATGACTTGCTGTCTTCAATCATTTGGCACGGGGGACCCCAGTATACTGTAGTCACTGTAGTCCTTATTCGAGCAACCTCCAAAAAGGTACCCCTAATTTTGGGAAACCCCATTTAAGTACCACTGCTATGACAATGAAGCCTGCGATGACTGAATGGGTATAGGTTTTTTTTTGCCAGGGCCGCAGGCCGCAGGCTGCGAGTCGTGGGGCGCGGGCCGGAGGCGCGGGCCGCGGGCCGCGGGC
>CAJNIZ010046431.1:19819-40321 GCA_905231905.1 Symbiodinium pilosum | reverse complement strand
GGTGTAGGCTTTACGGTTTAGGGTTTAGGGCTTTAAGCAACACCTGTCGCCAAATGGACCTCGCAAACTACAGCGGGATGTTCTATTTGTTTGTACTTCGCCCCAAGGGCTGCACGGGTACCCCCAAACACCAAATTGAAGGGATCCTTGGCGTACCCTACACACTAAAACCTGAACCCAAAACCCTAAATCCTAAACCCTGAACCCTAAACCCTTATATAACCGTAAACCCGACACCACATCCTACGAGGCGTGCCTGGAGGTTCCTGTGGCTTAGTGGGCTCAGCGCCATGCCTACTACCCCAACCATATGTGGTTACCAAGTCCCTTGAATCTCAAAAACCTGGGCTGCTGTTAAAGAATTTAATTTGAGTTAATATATTGGGGAAACCATAATATCACTTTTGATATTTACATATATACCCAGTATGGTAACAAGGTTTAAGTTCCTTAACAGCAACCCAGAAGAATCGGTTGTAGCAGCAGCCGCCTAATCCCCCCCAAGGCATCCCTTAATCCCTAAGTCCTTGAACCCCTATAAATCCTAAACCCTAAACTCCTAAAACCCTAAACTCTAAATCCTTAGACCCTAAATTCCAATAAGTCCTTAAGCCCTAAGCTCCTAAACCTTAATTAATCCCTAAACCCTACATTCCTATAAATCCTTAAGCCCCCAATCCTAAATCTTTATAAGCCCCTAAGCCCGAAAACATCCTTTCATTGTAAGGCTGCTCCAAGGGCGCAATGTAGAAGCCTAAATAATTACCAAATGTTACCAATATTACGGTAGTGACTCCTTAAACCCTAAACCCTAAACTACAGGTACCTATTCCATCCTGGGTTCTGGAGATATATCAGGTTAAGAGTTTAAGGATACTATAGGGATAATAGGGCTTTTCGGAATATTCCCCCCTCACCAAAAGAAATGGAGAATCGCAAGGAAAAGAACATGGAAGAAAGCAGATGGAAGCTGGGTTTGGGGTTTGGGGTTTGGGTTTTTTTCCAACGTTCTGCTCCTAGGTTACCGGTGAGGGCTTAGGGTGTAGATTTTAGGGTCAAGCTTCAGCGAAACGATGCTAAGGTTTAATTGCAGCCAGAACTGCCACGGGAATCGTTGGCTCATCGACGCGGGAACGGACATCGTTGACAGGAGCCTTAGCAATGGATGTTTTCGGTTTTAGGTATAGGGCATCTGGTCCCAAATACCATCCGAAGCCCTCACGCTTGCGCACCCGGACTCTCAGGGACAAGTTGAATCTAGAAGCTACTAGGTTTACTTGCATCGCTGGCCACGCCAAAAGCCTCAAAACTGCCCTTCAATAAGGTGTAGGCTTAGGGCTCGGTATCCCATAGTCTTTACCACAGAGACGTCGCAGAAAGGGAGCTCCTGATATCGCGAGAGTCCCAAGTTGCCTCAGGATACAGTGCCAGGACCAGGACCCTCCTTGTACCCTTAAATAGGGGTATATGGTCCCTAAGAATGGGTATTGAAGATACATACAGGGTAGAAGGAGGGATACCTAGGCTGTCAAAATCACATCCTTTTTTTGTGAAATAATCTCCTTGGGACTGGACTTAGCTTGGACTTAACCCTTTGGGATTCCCTTATAGTCTTGCTATAGGTACCTAAGGGTTAACCCTTTAGTAGGGGTCCTAAGTGCCACGTAGTAATGGGGTCCCACACGATGAGCTCCTAATTTTGACAACCTACCAACCTGCCATGCAAGGAAAGGCTACAAGTATGCCCTTGCTTGTGGCAAGGGCTTCGTGCACATTGTCGAGTCGCCCAAGGCTTTGCGGAACAATGCCAAGCATGATTAAGACTGAAGGCCTAGGGTTGCATTTAGGGTTTAGGGTTTAGGGCCTAGGGGGTGTAGGGTTTAGGGTGTTTTTCACCGAGTTCCCCTTCAAAGGTCCTGGGTTGTCTTTAGACTTTGTGGGGTGCCGCAACAGCTTTGATTCCAAAACGATATGCTGGAGGGCCTACAAGCCTTAAAGCATGCACACTGCCCAACACCCCCAACCCTAAATGATTCAGGGCTTTAGGGGTTGCGGGACTCGAGCTTAGCGTTGTTCAAACCCTAAGCCCTAATTAACGCCTAAACCCCAAACCCTGAGCTGTAAACCCAAAATCCTAAACCCTGAACCCTATACCTTTCCAAAAACATGAGAACCTAGACCCTCCTCCTACCCTCTATTAGGGCCTAAGTACCCATTATTAGGGACCATATATCCCCAATTTAAGGGTACAAGGAAGGTCCTAAACCCTAAACCCTTAACCCTAAACCCGGAAGGTCGCCTTTGTCATAACCATTGCTGCCACTCGCGAAAGCGGGTCCTCCTCCACCAGGCTGTTCCTCGGAAATCCATTTGAGGGCTTAGGGCTTAGGGTTTAGGGTTTACGGTTAGATGGGAGATTTGTTTAGGGATGCATAGGGGTTGTATATGGATGTTAGGTTACGGGTTGAGGGTGCAGGGATATAACTCCAATACTGGGGAATCACATGGACAAGAGGGTGGACAACTCAGTGGACACTGGATAAGTTAGTCTTTGGGGTCTCCTGACATCAGGGGTACTTTTGTGGGGGTCCCTACAATGAGGATATACCCCTAAACCCTTAACCTTAAACCCTTAGCCCTGAACCCTACTTGGAGGGTCAGGGGGACTCAGTAAGTAGGCTAATACCCCCTTAACCCATACAGTAACCCTAGTTATCCCTTTTATCAACCTACTTGCTAAGGCCCCCTGTCCCTCCAAGTAAACCCCAAACCCGAGACCCTAAACCCCCGACAACCTTTATATAATATTAAACCCTAAACCCTAAACCGCTGGAAATGGATGTGGCGTTTTAGACTTGAGGCCGACGGCTGTGGGTCAAGTCCTGGAAGACCTTTCAGGTCCCCATGGTTTCCCCCTTTTTTAAAAAAGGTTTAGGAATCAGGGTTTAGGGTTCCTACACGTTTCTACAGGGGCCTCCAAAATGCCCTTTGCTTTTTGCTTATAATCCTAAAAGCAACAAGAAATATGATTGTTGATGGTGTTCTCCGGCCGGTTTAGGTTTAAGGTTCAGGGTTTTGGGCTTAAGCCTCGTAATCTTGTGCTGAAATGTATCTCCTGGTCTTCCCATAGCGCGCCTCATATTACAAGGACACCAACCTGGTAGGTCTGCGCCTGAAACTTCACCTGATAAGTTGAGTAGTGTTTAATTTGGGAATACTATGGTACCCAATATAGAGTAAGATTATATCCTCCTTCATGGTATAGTATTTTATGAGGAGTATAATCTTACTAGGTTCAACCACCAAAAAACACTACTCGCCTAAATAAGTTGGGACATGGTTCACCCCACCTCTCCGCAAAAACCCACACACAGGACTTGTGTACCAGGACCTTCCTTGTACCCTTAAATTGGGGACATATGGTCCCTAATAGTGGGTACTTAGGCCCTAATAGAGGGTAGGAGGAGGGTCTAGGTAATTGTTTAGGGTTTAGGACTTAGGGTTCAGGGTTTAGGGTACCTAACCCTAAACCCTAAACCACGTGTTTGGAGGGGTCCTGGCATGGTTTGCGGCTGTTGGGCCTTGGGGTTACACTCCAATGCAGAACCGCCTGAATGCCCTTCTGCAGGGGTTCAAGGAATTCCAAACATGGTTCTAGCTTTCCTGGGTTGTTACTGCAGACCCCTAACTCTCAATGCAAAGTCATGTTCCATTCTGTGATGCTCAATTAGGCAGCAAGGCCTCAATCCTATGTTCTGGCAGACCTTGTATACTTCTGGTTTCTAGTATGGGGTACCTCAAATAGACCTCAACATGATATTGGTAGTTGAACTATATACATGTGTATATATATATACTATAGTCCATAATCCCTCATAAACCTGTTAGGGCAAACCCAAATCCATCTCATTATCCATTATCATTGCGATTTGATTCTCCAGCATTGGTAATTATTTGGCTCTAGGTTCTGAGCCCGAACCCAAAACCCTACGAACGTATCAACTGTGATCCCTCAAAGGGCCCCTGGGTGATAATTGAGGCCTCTGCGTTGCTCGAATGGGCATCCTAGAATTTGGCTGGGTTATGCTGGGCGCGAATTCTCCCTAAGCCGTTATAGCAAACCTTAAGCCCTGAACCCCAAAGCTTTGCAACTCTAAACCCAACTCCCGAGACCTTAATGGTCTAGGGTTTAGGACTATGTTGCCCTTTATGGGGTTCCCCATGGAAAGGGCTGTAGTACGTCGGGGTCATGTAGGGATAACGGAAAAGAAAATGGAAACTACCAAGCTCTGAAGCCTACACGCGAAGCCCTAAACCCTAAACCGTAAGCCCTAAACCCTAAACCCTAAACCCCCAAGGCACTTCACCCTGGCCAGTGGGGAGTCCCTTCCGTCCATCACGGTGGACGAGCCTGGTAAGGTGAATCTCTACCAAAAGAAGACCTAAAACCCAACATAAGTAGGCTTCCTTTAAAGGGGATATATAGGGATATATAGGGGTATATAGGGTTTAGGGTTTGGGGTTTAGGGTTTAGAGTCCAAGTACCCAATAATTTGGTACTTGGGCTTTTGGTTAATAGTGGTTATGGTGCAGGTTTTGGGCAAGTTTATGATTATTGGGTACTTGGACCCTTAAGGCAATTAGAGTTTAGGGTTTAGGGTTGATGGTCCCCCTTAAGTACATAGAATATGGGGTATATGGGGATCGTATTATAATATACCCAAAGCCGTATTCTATCTACTTGAGGGGACTATAAACCTTCAAATTTCAGGTTGCGGGGGTTTCCTGGGGAATGCTGAAGGCATGTCGGGTCAGAAAGAGCTAGAGGGTCATGGGACTTAGTAAGGAGTCGAAAAGAAAAAGGAACCTACCACATTGTTGACGGTTTAAGGTTTAGGGTTTAGGGTCAGGGGGCCTAGTAAGTAGGATAAGTCACTGACCGGGATTACGGGTTATTATGTCGCTAATGGGGGTAATTTGTATACTGTACTTCCTAAGTCCCCCTGACCCTCCACGTACGGGGTCTGTCCCTAACCCTAAACCCTAAACCCTTAACCCTAAACCCTAAACCCTGAACCCTAAACCCCAAACCCTAATTTAAGAGGCGCGCGTTTACGTGGGGTCTTAGGTTGGAATGGGGCTGAGCCACTGCTTTGCAAGTCATCTGCCAAACGGTTTAGGGTTGAGGGTTTAGGGTTTAGGGTTAGGGTTGAGGGTTTAGGGTTTAGGGTTTAGGGGTTGGGGGTTGGGGTTTGGGGCGCTTGACACAAAGATTGGCAACACCACCATATCTTCAATTGACTCTTTAGAGGTTGATGCTATTTCTGCAGAGCCCTCCTGCACATGCAGCCATGTCACGGTGGAGGAGATCAGGTCTTCATTCATACAGTACTGAGATGAAGCCAGTAGCTAGCATGACTGTGCACTACTATTTTCGGCCGTATATCCTCAATCAAGACAGAGTACAAGGTGGTTCGATTTCCTTTTCCATTTGATTTGCCGCCGATGGCCCTAAACCCTAAGCCCTATAAGCGATAAAACAAACCCTAAATCCCGCGCGCCATGAGTGGGAGGGTTACCAGCATCCCAAAGCCTAAACCCTGAACCCTAAACCCTGAACCCTACCTAGACCCCCCAAGTACCCTCTATAGACCCTAAGTATCCCCAAATAGAAGCCACATAGACCCTATGTTAGGGTACTTGGGGGGGTCTAGGTAAACCCTGAACTCTAAACCTTATATCCTAAACCTTAAATCCTAAACCTTAAGCCCTAAACCTTAAACCTTAAACCCTAGGTCCTAAACCCTGAGCTCTAAACCCAAAGCCTATGACCAGGTGACTTTGGATGATGTGGCGGCCATGTGCCTTCCATATCTGGCTACGAAGCCGGGCTTCTCCGGTATTAATATAGGAGCCTAAATAGTTACCAATATGGATAACGGAAAATAAGATGGAAACTACTGTTTTGGGTTTAGGGTTTCGGGTTTACGGTTCAGGGGTTTAGGGTTCAGGGTTAAGGGTCCAAGGACCCTTAGGGTCCGTTTTTTCCCTTTTCCGGGTCATACTTGGAGACTCAGGGGTACTTAGTAAGTAGGTTCATGATGGGGATACTTGGGTAAGTGGTAGAGGCCTCAAATCTTAAACCCTAAACCGTAAAACTGCTTAGTAAATTTACTTGCTTAGGCCCCCCTGACCCTCCAAGTAGGTTCCCAGAAAACTAAGTATCCTCAGTTTCCCTTTGTTGCCCTTGTAAATCTAATTGTCTCCACGCAAAAGCCAGGAGGCTCAGTCTTACATAGGTTACTGGGGGCCTTAAGTCCCCTAAACCCTAAACCCTAAACCGCCTGCCTTAAACCCTAAATCTTGAGAGAAGCCCTAAAGTTCAACTTTGAGACTTGTACGCGACACCACTCATGCGGACCAGTCTGCTATAAGTCCTCCTTAGACCCCAAAGACCTTCAGTTGTAGGATTTCATATAAGGAATTATACTCTAGGGCCCCAAAACTGAAGGTCTTTTGGGTGTAAGGTAGGGATTGGGGTTTGCGGCGAGTTGGGGTTCTGACATTCGTCGATTTACTTATGAAGCTAGAGGGCGCCAGCCTAAAATTGAACCCTATTCCCCGAAACCCTGAACCGGTAGCTCTGAGCCCCATAAACCTGAATGGACTGGGTGACTGGGTATCCTAGGATCAAGAATGCCCCCAGGTTTGTAGTCATCAGCTGGGTGCCCGTAGAGGAGCCCTGCGTAGACCTCATGTGCTTCGTACGAGCCTTATGCGAGCCTTGTATGGGGACACCCACCTGGTAATTACTCATCTGAAGCCTCAAGACTAGACCCTTAGCCGTAAATGTGTTGCGGTCATAATTTCCGTTTACTTCATTGAGTAATGTAGTTTAGGCGTCCTAGTTGCGCAAAAATCCCCAACATCGATAGGGGATGTCCTAAAGCTACAGGCTTGATTCATTTAAGCTAGGGTTCATAGAAGATCTCCAAAACGTGAAAAATTGATGGGGGACGCCGAATTCAACTGACAACCGAGAGAGAACAACAAAGGAATTTGCACGTCGCCTCAAATCATCCTCTGCATCCTGATATACCCCTGCAAAACCTTACATGTCCCTTTACCACCTGGGATATCCTAGGAAGCCAGATGCGATCCCAAAGTTCGTGCTGCGAGATGGCTCACTGCTGAACAAGGAGTCAGGGAGTAATGCTATATTAGCGGTTATATGAGCTGCTGTCGATATTAGGCTTAACAAGAGGCCATTAAAGATAAAGGTTGGACAGAGGTCCCTTTGGTAATTTGGTAGTTTACTAGACCTAGTCTTTAGTACTTTCCTGACTGCAAGACCCACAATTGATGATGATTACTTCGTATGGGTTATAAAGGACACAGGTACGTGCTCTGGGCCAATGTGCCTTCTTCGGTGGGCTTGTACTTTACATGCTTCAGTTGTAACCCTTGCTTCGCTCCCCACCATAGTTCTCCGTACAAACTCCGCGGCACTCAGCCTGCGCTGAAAGGAGCATCGTGAGATGAGCATCATGAACATTTTCCAACTGGACCTTCCTTCGTGAGCAAGTTATGCCAACAAACAGCTGATGAAATTTGTTTGTCGGCTTGCGGTTGCCGCGGCCTCACGCTGCGGCTGCACCTCCGAGCCACTAAAGATGCCAAGGACCAAGCATTCCTCCTAAGTGAATCACGAAGAGGTAGGTTCGCCAGAGTCTGGCGAGTCCTCCTGTCCCAGGAGTGAAAGCGCGACTACGGATGCCACCACTGAAGTCTGTCATCGCCAAATTGAAGGAAAGGAAGGATTCAGCGCCAAAGTCTCCGCGCTGTCCTGTTTCCCTTGCTGAGTGGGCCAGCTCTTCGGGGCGAGCGAGCTTCAGCTTGTAGCGCCACAAGTTCTACCTGAACGTGGTCCGCAAGTGTTTGACTAGCATCGCCGAGACTGGAAGGACCTCGGCTTATTGGTTCTTAGTAGAGAAATGTAGAGAACGAGGGAGTATCATCCTTACATGATCCCTATATCACGTACCCGAAAAGTATGTAAAATCATGATCTTTATGGCTGTTATCATGGGTTTAGGGCTATCATTTTGCATACTTTGGGAATTTAGGTATTCCCGTATTTCCTAGTAAGCCCCTGTACGTCAGCAAACTCGGGGTAGCTTTGAGCCGGGGAGTCCTCCAAAACCAAGGACCCAAAGGGTCCTTGTGGCTATATGAGCTATAGACTATACTCCTTAAAGGGGGTAATATGGGGTTTAGAGTTTAGGGTCTAAACTCCGTAAAGGGGGTAATATGGTCTAAACTCCTTAAAAGGTTTTTATAGCCTTATTCTTTAAGGGTACCTGCCTGATGACTAGCCACATTGGGGCTTCCCTAAAGGAACAGGCTTTGGTTGACAAGCCCAGGCCCTCCAACTGCCTTTTGTTGTGGCTTAAGCACCCGCTCTTCGGGGGTTCAGGCTTTAGGAGTTTAGGGTTTAGGGCTTTAGGCTTTAGGGACTAGGGTTTTGGATTTAGGGGCCAAGAATCCCTGGTTTAGGGTGCTTCGGGGGTCTAGGTGCAGATCTTCCGTCAAAGGAAGGGAAGGCACAAGCGACCCGGGTCTATCCAGTGATCGCGGACCATCACAGTGGAGAAAGTGAGACCTGCCTCTGCTCAACATGTGTTTAAACACATATCTGTATAATGTTAGGGGTTACGCAGGGGTACCTAAGGATGTGCAAAGGTGATAAGGGTGTGTAGGCCACCCAACCCTCAAAATAAAGGCCTTATGACCCTCATTTGTTCTTTATAGACTCCTGATAAAAGGGGTCGCGTTACCAAAATCCTATCAGTAGTTGCCTGAAGGGCAAGAGCAGCGAAGTGTTCATAATATGTTCAAAACAATCAAAGGTGTCAGGGTTGTATATACCTGTAGGGTCGCACCTCTTAAACTACGGGTCCTTAGGAACCCTAAACCCTAATCCCACCTCGGGTTACATTCGTTTCGACATGTGCTACACAAGGGATCATATTGGGGAAGCTCCTTAGGGCCGACAACCTTAGGGCAACCTTAAGGGCAAAGCCCTGGAACCCAACAAGCATTCTAGAAAGGAGAACACTACATTTGGGGCTTGGGGTTTAGGGTTTAGGGGTTAATCCTGACATCTTCCCACCCGGCATGCTTCTCCGTGCTTCTCTCAAGGGTTCCGGTTCAGGTACTCAAATGGGATTTCCATGAACCGGAATTTTCACATACCCCAACATGTTGTATTGTAGTCCTTGTGTATGTAGTCCCCCCCCCAGGAGACCCGTAATTACCGGAACCACCAAAAAATTGGGGCCTTAGATATCAGAAGCCATTGACGCTATTGAGCGCTTGGTAGTTGGTACCAGAGAGCCAGCAACATCGAATCGGAGCAACTTTGATGCACTGCCAACATGAAACCTAGTCCCTGCAGCCATCCGACAGTGAGCAGGGCAAGGAGCAGTTTTCCGCCGCATTTGACTGCCATCCTCCTGACTTGGAGTTGAAAAGCTACAGGGTTTAGGGTTTAGGGTTTAGGATAAACCTTAGCAATGTTTGCATTTTCTGCAGGTTCAGACTGCAGCAATCCTTGGAGCGAGCTTTGCAATTCTGTTCACAAGGCTGTCCTCTTGTAAGCGTTTATGGTTCACTGCCAGATTGGCTCTTGAGCGCAGCATTTTTTAAGTTCTCAGCGACACCAATTCCCATTGAAGCCATTGTAGCAGCAATCGCAAGCTGAGTGAGATCTAGAGTATTTCATTCGAGGCCTACTCAAGGGCTCGAGTACCCAAATATTCGGACCATAGGAAGGCCGGACGTTCTGGATTATAGTATTTAGGGCCTTAGACCCGTTGCATTGGGTACTTGCGCCCTGAACCCTCAGCTGCCCCCACCCAGTAACAGTCTATATTAGGGGTCCTATTAAGGGCTATATATACCCATATTATAGATATTATCCAACTGTTACTGAGGGGGAGAGGTACCCAACCTATAACCCATTCAACCACGTATGGGCCCTAAAGTACTGTAATGACTAGGGCTTAATGGACTTAAGGTGGTGCAAGATTCCCTCCATCAACAGTATCCCTATATCCCATTCAACATCTGAGCTGTCGGCAGTGGGATTAAGACTGGAGATGGCAATGCTGCTGAAACAGATTATATAAAAGCAGATGTGATCGACGGCTTAGGCTTTTTACGATAGATTTGGCTGGGTGTACATACGTATGTACGTAAGTGTCCACACATTGGTACCCTAAACCTAAAACCCTGAAGCCCGAGGCCTAAATTGAGTGTCTCATGCGTTGTCCATCGGCAGCCTAGATCCTACCTGCTACCTCACATCCTAAGGAAACAACGTTTGCAGAGATCCTTAGGATCTCCTATGTAGTTCCTTATTGGGAAGTATATCTTTATCCCTACCAAAAACCCATGACAGACCCAACAAGGAAGTACATAAGAGCCCTTGGGTAGGGTAAGGGTTTTGGGTTTAGCGTTTAAGGTCAGATCCTGGCGGCTTTCAAGTATGCATTATCTTACTTAGCCGATAGAAAATCTGAAGCCTTTTTGGGCTTCCTTTTTTGGTCGCTATAGTAGAGTTTGAACTTTTTGTAGTCCTGGTTATAAGGGAAGAGAGTTATTGCTATGGCATGAGGGAAGCGTTTGGAAGAAGCACGGGGTTTGATGAGGAATATGGGGTCCCCTGGGTACAGCGTGTGTGAACAGAAGTAAGTCCATGGGGGGGGGGGGGCCTTACTAAACCCCATACCTGAAAGCAGGCCCTATGAATAACCCTTGAGAACTGGACGATGAAACTTTATATCATATCCTAACTTCCAAGCCGATGAATCACAAGCTTGCCGAGACCTTCGACCTACGCTCTAGTTGCCAAAATACCCCACTATTACTGCACTTAGGGGTGCATACTTGGAAGTTCTACTTAGGGGTTGGGGCAAGCTGCAACCTACTTGTACATGCACTAGCCACCTAATCATACGCTCCCGAAGTCCCCTACTGAGGTTGTACTGGGGTTACCGCTACATTTATTACCGGGTTATAGTTCCCGTACTACTTAGACGCCCAGCCCTTGTATGGTCAGGCCACGATTGGCCGAAATGATGGGTGCAAACGCATCTGACGTGGAGCCTCGGCTGCATTTTGCAGCGCTCAGCGGGCTTTGGTCGGACGTCTGCGGGACAGAGAACCGTAATGGTTCAAGGATGAAATCAGATGGTTTGAGGTGCCACATGCGCTATCCTCAATGGTTGCTAGTGCCTAAAGCCATCGTGTTTGAGTCCATGAACCCTTCATTATTAAGGTGGGTTCAGAGGGTTTCCCGTGCCGTTGTCTGTGTTGTCAGTCCTTGGGATTTTGCTCGGGGAAGGCATGGCTGTGAGAATGGAACAATCCTTACCCTAAGGGTCTAGGTACCCAAATATGAGGGCTTTTGGTCCCAAATACCATCAGATTAGAGCTAAAGTCCTAACATTCGGGTCCTTGGACCCTTAGGGTTACCCTAACATTTAGGTACTTGGACCCCCAGAGTTGTCTCTTGGGATCTCACGGGAGTTGCCCAGGGTTTAGGGGTTTAGGGTTTATAGGGTTTAGGGTTCATAATCCCCTTGTTGCCCCCATTCATGTCCTTGTTCCCAGCCATGAGGGACACTATCCAGGATCCTTTCAGGGTATTGTCTCCATTAATCAGGTACTATACTTACTAGACATGCAACCCAAGATGTAATTCCCCAAAGCCAAGACCAGCTAGTTGTCCAGAAGCCCCGGTTCAAGGACCCAAAGATTAGGGCTCTAGGTCCCCAAATACCACTTAGATTCTAGTATTTTAGCCCTGAATCCATAGTTTGAGTTCTTGGACCCTGATTGTCCTATAAGCCCTCAAGCCTCTAAACTAACAAAGCATTCAACTCAAGTTAGAGCCTTCACGCTAGATAGGTGCTAGCTTCCCAAGCTAGGGGGACCCCAATATAGATCCCAAAATACTATAGTAGGTTCCATTTTCTGTTTCATTATCCCTAGATACCCCAATATAGTACAGTCCTTTTTTTATGGGGAGCCCCATTAAAGATACCATAGCCTGAAACCCTAAACTTTTGACCCTGAACCTGATCGCTGCCCAGGTCTTTCTGGACGATGCGCCGCTCGTAGAGATTTGTCTAGGGGGACTTAAGGTTTAAAAGTCCATAGAGTTAATCCTTGACCCCAGACCCTCAACCCTGAACCCTAAACCTTAAACCCTGAACCCTAAACCCTCAACCCTATAGGTGATTCACAGTCCCAGAGGGCTCGGGTCTTCCAAGCGTCCCATGCATACCCGCATCACTGAGTCATGGTTTTCCTGCATCTAGGGTTTAGTTTGATCAACATGCCATACAGACAACTTGTTAGAGGGCAAGGGGTTGAGGTTAAAGGCACAGATTTAGGTGATGGCATGTTAGCTAACATATTGCGCCCTCAATGCGCCCTGGGTTGAAATTTTTGAAAGATCTAAGCCCCAAAGCCTCAACCCTAAACCAAATGGTCTGGATCCAGGGGTGTTGGATACGGTTTAGGGCTTCCCCAAAACCCCGTTGCCCATGACGGTTGATGCCCTATGATTATCTTGATCAGAAAGGGGAAGTCGGGTAAGCCGCGGATAAATATGGTTAAAGAGTACTGTTTTCAGTAGGAATACTTTCTAGTCCCGACTACAGAGAAAGAATATCTACTGCTTCCAGTTGTTACTGTTTCTAGACGAAGTATTACGATATAACGTTATGACAAGGCACTATCCGGGTTGACTGGAGTCTGAATCCGTCCGTTTCTCCAAGTTCTACTTAGAGGTCCAGGGTAATCATGACCAAAGTATCATTCCAAGTACAAGCCCCCTAGGCCCGCTAATATAGTCGTAGCTGGGCCATGAGTACTTGTTGTTAGTGTTTGTGACTACCCTGAACCTACAAGTATAGGACCTCAACCAGGGGACCCATGATCTTGCACGGTTGAAGACCCCAAATCCCTGTTGAAAGGTAGTCGCAGGGTCTAGGTAAATACATCCCGACAGCAGCCCATAAATCATCCCCTGCAGTACTTTCCATATTGTTTTCTATTCCTTCACTCGTGCGGTCTCCATTGTCTTTTCTATTCTTTTGAGGGTCTACCAAAATGATCCTAAACCCTAAAGAAAACTCAGTGATCCGCAGCGTAGGTCTTCGGGCCTGAACGCGGTGTTGCGGAGCTTGAATTGGCATTCTGGAGAGCCCCTCATGCACTGTTTCGGGTTTGCGGTTCAGGGTTCAGGACTTTGGGTTCTGGGTTTTAGGGTTTAGGATTTGGGGTTTAGGGTTTAAGATTCAGGGTGTGGGATTTAGGATGTAGGGTGCAGGTTTGCAGGTTGGGGGTTTGGGGTTTCGTGAAGTCTCTTCGTGTTTTTTTGGCAGCTGATTGAGGTGTTTTATGAACAAGTTAGGATCCAGAAAAGGCCTCTAGGTAGGGGCGCTTGGTGTAGTACAGCGTTTCAAGCCCCAAGCATTGAACACTTTGACTATATCATTGTTGGAGATGATTTGTTAATATGACACAGAAAGCCCAATGAGGAATGTGCGCCTACAGTGTTAAGTAATATCCCTTAGGTGGACCACTAAACCCTATACTCTGTTCCTACTACATTCCTGTTGTACCACTATTACACTGTGGGGTGGGGGTCGTCCTCAAATTTCCCAATCCGGAGCCAACAAAAGCTGAAAGTTCGAGGCCGCTCGGTTATATTCAAACAGGTTCAGCCCGGGAGACCTTATTCGCCTCCAAATTAGCATGGATGTGCAGGGTTTAGGGTTTGGGGTTTAGGGTTCAGGGTTTAGTTTAGGGTATAGAGTTTAGGATATAGGGTTTGGAGTTTAGGGTTTAGGGTTTGTTGCTTGAGATCTGGGATGTGGGGTCCGAACCACCTTTAACAGCTGCCTTTGTGGGGCTCCAGGTCAGTGTGGGGAAGGATGTGTTCTTTATAGCCCTAAACCCTAAACTTTTAAGGCGGACCTTAGGCGGGGTGGAGTAGGGCAAGTTAGTCTCTACCTAAACCGCAAAGTAGGTAAAATAATGGCCCAAAACACCAAAATATAGCCCTAAAGGCCATTATTCTACATACTTTGGAGCTCCAGGTATAGGCAAGGGGGACCAGAAGATAGACCACCAATACTACAATCGTTGCTCATATGGATCCCCCCAAAACAGACCCTTCATGATTGGAATCCCCGACAACATCCCCTAAGCCCTAAACTGGGTTGCTGTTGAGGAAATTAAATTAAGTTACCATAATGCGTATATATAGTAATAGTAAATAATAGGGCTTCCCCAATATAGTAACTTAAACTAAGTTCTTTTACAGCAACCCAGTAAACTCTAAGGATATTCTGCTTCTCACCACGGCGGCCTATGCCGTGCTGCCCAACACAGCCAAGTGGCTTCAACAGCGCTACGGCATTCGCACTTTGCAGGTAGAAGTGCACCTTGCGCAGAATTTGGTAGTTTCCCTAAATAGGGCGACCCCAATACAGATCCCAATATATTATAATCCGTGTTACGGGGACACCCAACGAGGCACCCCCCCCACAAAAAAAAAACAATGGGAAACCCAAAACCCTAATCCCTAAACTAAATCCTAAACCCTATATGACCCCCATAAACCCCATCTAAAGGGTACCCCTGACTTGTGCGAACCCCCCCCCATTTGGTCCAGCGCAGACGGCAACCCAGGGTTCTAGGTTAGATCAATCCTTTCTATAATAATAGCCCCTAAATAGGGTTAGGGGTATAGGGTTTGGGGTTTAGGGTACAGGGTTTAGGGTTCAAGGTTTGGGGTATAAGGTTTCGGGTTTAGGGAGCAGGTTGTATAGAAAAATACGAGTACTCGCGGACTCAGCGGGTTTTACCCTAAATCCCTAAGCCGTTACCCTTCAACACTTGGCATGATCCCCACCCTTGCTACTGAGAGCGCAGCATCTTAGCAAAATCAAGATTTGGATTTTCCGAAATCTATGTTACCTGGCCAAACTGATACTATCCCGCAATTACTAAGCCCTGCAGTACTCCCCTACATAATCCCCTATACGATCCCCTTTCAGGAGTTTAGACGATCCCGGTTGGTGTGAGACTAGAGGTCGTTGAAGTGTTGCCGACCTTGACTCAAAGCGAATGTCTGGTTTGTATCCATTTGGGAGGATAGGCCTTTAAGTAGCTTGCATCATTTGCCTACACCCTAAACCCTAAAGTGTTGCGGCAATTTTCGCAGGAAGAACCTATGCATCTGTGCTAGCATGGGTAATCCTAAGGGTCCAAGGACCCAAATAATACGGTATTTGGGTCCTTGGACCCTTAGGGTAATCTTGTCGACGTTTCGTGTCTAGAAAACTTTTGAAGCCCAGGATGCGGAGACACTTTGCCATGAACGTCTATGTTTTGGGTCTTTAGGGTTTAGGGTTTAGGGTTTTTAAATTTGAAGCCGCGAGGCTATACTTTGTGATCGGAAGGTTTGCTAGCCAGGATCGATTGCTCGATGGAGGGATTGATTGAGGAGCTGACTGATTGATTGATTGATTGATTGATTGACTGGTTGCTTGAACAGGTGGACCAGATTGATTCAACAATCTAGTGGTTAGCTGACCAACTGGCAAATCTTTGGAGTGAGTGATGGACTGGCTTTATTGACTGGCTAATTCACTGGCTTGCTTGGCTGACTTACTTATATCTAACCTAAGGGTCCAAGGACCCAAATAGTAGGGTTTTAGGTCCCAAATACCATTAATATCATAGTATTTGGGCCCTAAAACCCTATTATTTGGGTCCTTGGACCCTTAGGGTAATTATTGATCGATGGAGTCGTGAGTTTTGACAAGCGCTTCCTCGTTGGCTGTGCCGCAGGCGGTGCGGGCAAATTCCTACAAAGCTATGTTTCATCCCCAGAGTTGCTATTCCAAGGACAAGGTTACTTGGGGCCCGCATCCTTTACTAAGGCAGAGCGCACAAGAGGTAATGGTAATTGTATATATATATATGTATGTATACCAGGACCCTCCTTGTACCCTTAGTTGGGGATGCAT
Organism: Symbiodinium pilosum; assembly: GCA_905231905.1. NCBI lineage: Eukaryota > Dinophyceae > Suessiales > Symbiodiniaceae > Symbiodinium > Symbiodinium pilosum. The sequence goes on along the minus strand of CAJNIZ010046431.1, from coordinate 24,210 downwards.
GGTCCCTGAAATAGTTATACATATTAAGGTCTCTACATACTCCTAGTCTGCCTGTACCAGTGCGCCGGGGCTAAACTGCAAATCAGGCCCACAGGGTGATTGTATTTCCCCTAGCCCCAAACATGGAAGCCTATCATACTCATGCTCTAGTTACTGGTCCTTGCTCTGTCTCTAAAACCCCCCTTGAGAGAACCCGACCTTTATGCAATCCCAGATTCCATTTCATCTTCCGCTTGTTTTTTCTTTTTTTTTATCCAGCTGTCAAACACCAAATCCCCAAAATCCTAAAACCCTAAACCCTAAATCCCTAAGCCCTAGACCCTAAAGGCATTTTCCGGCCACTGGGCCAGAAGCCTTTCTGGAGCCGGTTCAGCACGCTCTGCACTCCCTGGGGCCCGAGGCTACACGTCAAGCACCTTGTGTTTGAGACATGTCGGTTTAGAGTTTTGAAGAAAGGTTATATATTAATTTTTGTAGAAGTTATATTTTGAAGGTTTAGGGTTTAGGGTGTAGAGGTCTGAGGGCATGGGCAATGTGTGTGTCAGGATAGATAGCCTGAGTTTCAACTTGCTGGCGAGGTTCCCAAGATAGGACAGACCCTCTAAAACCCCCTCGGGCTGTCCTGATGATTCCCTCTCAAGATTTCATCTCAGGGGTCTGTCCAAGTTGTGATTCCCTGTGGAAGCTGTCCAGCACAAGGTTCCCTGAGCCCTGAACCTTACACCCTAAACCCTAATTGATGGATTCAGCTGCAGGGCTTAGGGCTGAGGGGCTCTAAACCCCAAACCCTTGTTGAAGCCGTGCGGCTGGTAGGCATGTGTCGCCGGCTTAGGAATTCTTTGCCTAACATGTCGCAATGCAGGGGCTAAACTGGGTTTGGGAACATACTGTGCCATAGTCCTATACGGGTTGTAAGGGAGTAATGCTGGCAACCCTAAATCCTAAACCCTAAGCTGCCCCCCCCCCTTTATTGGTACATGAGTAACTCCAGCATTAACCCTAAACACAACAATAAATCCTCAACCCTAGACCCTAAACCCTAAACGCTTAATCCTAAACCCCAGACCCTAGACCCTACACCCTAAGACCTGCCCCCCCACCCCCCCCGCCCTCACGCTTCTTTTGGGACTTGGAGGCTTCCCGGGTTCGGCTTGCTGTCTTCGATCATGCGCCAGGGCTGCATGGGGGGAGCCCTTAAAGTAGGGGGGTGTATAGGGGCATACTACACATATGTGTGCAGATACATACATACATACATACTTACATACATACATACATACATGCATGCATGCATGCATGCATGCATGCATGCATGCATACATCCATACATGCATACATGCATACATGCATACATGCATACATGCATACATGCATCCATACATGCATACATGCATGTATGCATACATGCATACATGCATACATGCATACATACATACCTACATACATGCATACATGCATGCATGCATGCATTGATTTGCATGTGTGTGCATATGTTCATATGTTCAGATATAAAGACGGTGGGGTATCCTTCGGGGCCTCGGGGATCAGTGGCGATTGCAACAGGCATATGGTATTCCTCTCAAGACTCCTAAGCTCAAAGCTCTAAACCCTGAACCCCGTATAGAGGGTCGCACTTTCTTGCTTTAGGCGTCCACCCTTCGCACCAGGCATATGTAGAGGGGCACAGTGTCCGCTGCACAGCTTGTTGCTGTACCACAGCATGTGCACAGTTTTATCACGCTCAACAATGTTGGCAGAGGTTGTACAGGTAGCAGGCGGTGAGGAAGTATTTCGGCTTTGCCGTGTCTTCAGTGCAAGAAAAAAACATATGACTCGTGGCAGGATGGGCATCTAAGGGGAGCCTGATAGTATCACCATTAACCCTCATTGTCCATACAACCCTAAATCCCATATAAAGTTGTTGTTAGAAACTCCGGCATGGGGACCCAGGCCTTTATACTTTCGAGGGCTTTAGGTTTGCTTTCAGGTTGGGGGATTGAGTCTAGGGTGTAGGTTAGTTGGACCCCCACCCCTGTAATAGTGGGTATACTAGGAACATAAGCGGACCCTAATATCACCAGCCAGCATTATCCCGAATAGTCACTATTACTGGGTGGGGGGTCCACCTAAAATATACCAACCTAGGACATCCATCCCGGGGTGACTTCGAGATCTCTCCTTCATGACTTTTTCCTTAATGCCACCCATTGCCTCCATAGACAATGGTTTAGGGCTTAGGGTTTAGGGTCGTACACCCACGAACCATACTTAGAGTAACCACTGTACCCATACGAGATTTTTTGCTTACCTAACAGTTTGGTACCATCATTGCCTCAAGTTGGGGGACCCAAAAATACTGTAGTCCTTGACCCGCCCAAAGGGGTGTCTCTAATTTTGGGAAATCGTAAGCCCTATATATTATATGGAGGTTTCCCAAAGTTAGGCGTACCTTTTTAGGGGTCCCCAGAATAAAGGTCTATAATCTTTCGGGGTCTATATTGGGGTCCCCCTATTTTGGGAAACTACCAGAAAAATCCCCAATCACCTCTTTTTAAAAGGTCGCCAAAGGTAGACCCCCTAAACCCTAAACCCAGACCTTGAAGTGCTCTTCCCCAGGTCTCTTCGTACCCTCCAGCGGTGCTCCCCGTCCATGAGCTTGCAAAGCAGGTCAAGGCGTGGGGAGATCCAGGCGTACCCTTTAATGGGGTTATGTAAAATAGGGGTCATATGAGCCCTGTTCTAAACTCCTTAAAGGGGGGTTATACAGGGTGTTATATAGGGATTACTATAGGGGATATTTAGGGGGATACCAGGAGTTTAGACTATGGCTCCTATAGGATAGGGGTTATATTGGGTTATATAGGGATATATGCGGTTTGAGGTTGTAGGGTTAAGGGTTTAGCCCGGGGTTTAGGGCTTAGGGCCTCGGGCTATTTTGGCATTAAAGGCTATTATGTTGGGAATTCCGGAAAAGGAGGTTGTTTTGGGGTTTCTGGATCTCCTTATCATGAACTTGCATCCCTGTTCCAGGTTTAGGGTTGAGGGTTGTATCCTTGTAAGCATCCTTAATCCACCCTTCTCTAGACAGAAGGCTTCAATACATATGAGTATGTGCCCAAATTCACGGGAGTAGTATTTCATTTCGGGGTTCTATAGCCCCAACACAGAGTAAGATGATATACTTACAATAAGAACCCGGATGTAGGGTTTAGGGTTTAGGGTTTAGGGGCCAGTACTGGAGAATCAACTGGAACAGAAGATGGAACATAGAATGGCCACTGTGGGCAAACTTCTCCCAATCTACAAGTCTAACCTACGTTTTGTAGGGCTCAATGGTTTGGAGTTTAGGGGTTTAGGCTTTAGGGCTTAGGGGTGTATGATTTATGGTTTAGGGTTTGGCCGCCCTAGTCTTCCCTAAGCCCTAAAAACCCCAAATATTGAAGCCTCATGTAAGGGCACTCACCGGGTAGCTCCCCATGTCAAACTTCCCGTTGCCCCTAAATCCGAAACCATAAACCCAAAGATCTCAATAGAGCCACAAAGTCCCCTAGGTTTCTTTGAGGGATCCCGAAACCTGGCAGAATCCTTTGAATCCCTAAACCCGAATTTAACCCGTTGATCCCTCAACAGTGGAGGACACTTGAATCCCTAAACCCTGGACCCTTTAATCCCTAAACCCTTCAATCTCTAAATTCTTTGATCCCTTTCATCCCTAAACCCTAGACTGCCTGTACCCTCGTGATGGAGGAAGCTGCACCGTCTGCTTTGGTGCTGCTGGATGGCGCTCACGCGCTGGGGCAGGTGCTGACACCCCGTTGGTTTGGATCAGATCATGTCGGCAATTAGGGGATATGTCAAGGACTTCCCCAGGGAGTAGTTACCAGGTGGGCTATATAGCATTGTGTAGGGGTATAGTCCCCGTTAAGTAGATAGAACGTGGCTTTGGGTATATTGTAGTAAGATCTCCTTATGAGCTGTAGTCTAAACTCCTAGTTCCCCCTTAATATCCCCTATAGTACTCCCAAATATAGTCCCCCATATAATCCCCTTTAAGGAGTTTAGACTATAGCTCATATGTCCCTCATATAAGGATGCAATAGAACGCTTTTAGGTTTTAGGGTTTGAGGTGGGTTGAAGGCATGGCAGTCAGCTTTTCAGACGTCAGGGTTTAGGGCTTAGGGTTTAGGGTTTTAGGCTTTAGGGTTTAGGGTTTTAGGGTTTCGGGTTTAGGTATTTTATGTTGACCCTCAGTGTACACGTATGTATACCTGAACCCGCTGTGGATTAAACACGGGGTTTTCAAGCTACCTCAAAATCAATCAAATCCTAGACCCTCCTCCTACCCTCTATTAGGGCCTCAGTACCTATTATTATGGACCATATATCCCCAA
>CAJNIZ010046431.1:0-19116 GCA_905231905.1 Symbiodinium pilosum | reverse complement strand
TTCACCGGATCACTCAATCGGTAGGTACGAGAATCCTCGGCCTTTCTCACTCTCTCGCTCAAGCTAGATAAAGAACACATGTATGAACTTGTGACCATGTACTCACTATATAGCTAAAATCTGTATGTGATCCCTCACGGGATGCTTCTTTATTTCCGTAAAGCCCTAAGGGTCCAAGACCTAATAACCATATATGTACTCAAAACCTTTGCTATAGATATTGTTACCCAAAACCCAAGTACCAAATTATTGGGTACTTGGACCCTAAACCCTAAATCCCAAACCCTAAACCCTAAATCCTAGACCCAAAACCCAAAACCAATGCGCTTGATTATTGGGTACTTGGACCTTGGACCCTCGGCTCCGGACCCCAACTACCCTACATATCCCCCCTCCAAAAGGACCTAAATGCCCCCATATGAGCCATAGTATAAACTCCTTAAAGGGGGGTTATATAGGGGATCATAAAGGGGATTACTATAGGGGTTATTAAGGGGGATACTGGGAGTTCAGATTATGGCTCATATACCCCTACATCTCCCTTAAAGGGAACCTATTAGTTGGTTACTTGGAACCCTAAGCCCTAAGGCCAAGTTCTCCAGGTGCACGTGAACATGGCGAGCTTGGCAGAAGCTGGGGTAGACTTATACGCTGGGGGCCCATTGCGGTTTAGGGTTTAGGGCTTAGGGTTTAGGTGTTTTTTGGCTTAGAGTGTAAGGTTATTCTTTTCCATTCTGATCCCTGCGGAATCTAAGTCGAGGAATCGATTCCAACTCTGGCCCGTAAGTCTAGAATTAAGTGGATCCCCAAGGTAGGTAAAAGAATAGCCCAAGGGCGCAAAACACGCAAAACCAACAAGTCATAATTCTTCATACTTTGGGGGTTCAGGTAGTACCTACGTTGGGCCTCTGGCCCCCCTGGGATTCTGATCCACCCTGAACCCGAGACCCAGCATATACATTAAACCGCAAGCGCGAGCACAATTCCTGCCGCATTTTCCAAACGTTTGCCTTTTCCAAGCGTTTGCCTGCCAAGTTCTCCTTCCCTCTTTTGGACTGACCTCATATGCCGCGTTCAAGGATGTACGTATTCTCCTGGTGGCCGTTACTTTGACAAGTTCTGGTGCATGTCAACTGCTATGCCACCAGCAACCCTTACAGTAAATCTCAGCCGTCATAAGTCTCGGCCTGCCTAAACCAAAGCAGCGTGACACCCAGAACAGAAGCATCCCAATAAACCCCTGTCCTAAACCCTAAACCCTGAAAGGTTAGATGTATGGTCCCCTAATGTGGGCCCCTAAGCCTTTCAAGGGGGATTAAAAGGATCCCGAAAGGTACGTATCGGGTATCTAATAGGCATATAGCGATTCCCAAAATTAAGGGCCCATACTAGGGGCCCATGCATTAAACCCTAAACCTTATTCCGACCTCATGCACAATTTAAACCGAGATTTGGTGGTGTGCATAATCGTACTTAGCCAATAGAAGAACTTTAAACTTTTTGGGCTTCCTTCTTCGGTCTCTATAACAAAGTTTGAACAGAGAGTACTGGCTGGCCTACCATGCCGAAGCCTAAACTAGGGTTGATTGAGGCGCTTCCCCTAAAGCATACCATTTCTTACATATCTTGGTACAGCCCTTGAGCCCCAAACCGTAAATCCTAGGCAGTAGACCCTACTTGAACCCCAAACATTTCTCAAATAGCGGGTACTGGGCTCCCTGGGAAGCCAATAACCGAAATGAGCACCTCCAAAGCAGCAGTGAAATCTGATAACTGCTTCGAGAAGCTCTGCGAAGCAGTGTACAGAACATAGTTTTTTATGTTGTCATATCGAAGTATTTTGCTGTTATGGATTATCGTTCAAGATAGAAGTTGTTGGATTTCGGGTTTGGGGTTTTTGACATTCACCCTGAGGGCCCAGTGACCTAAATAACAGAGTTTGAGGGCCCAAATACGATGATAGTAATGGCATTTGGGCCCTTAAGCCAGATTATTTGGGTCCTTGGACCCTTATGCTTAGATCTTGGGGTGATGGTCCAAAATGTGGGGTCTCTTGTGAGACACAGGTCCCAACGGCAACCTGTCACCAGGGATCCTATAAAGTTTTGGGATTTAGGGTTTTGGGGTTTACGGTTAAGGGTTATGGTCCCCCTTAAGTAGATAGAATATGGGGTATATGGGGATCTTATTATAATATAGCCAAAGCCATATTCTATCTACTTAAGGGGGACTATAGGATTTACTGTTTAGGGTTTTGGATTCTACTTACATCGCCTCTTGCATCAGGACACCTTTTAATCATGGCCGCCTGACCTCGCCCCAAATGCTGGGTCATATAGGGGTTTCCCAAAATTAGGGGTACGTTTTGGGAGTCCCTATAATAAGGATTATAGTATTTGGGGTCTATATTGGGGTCCCCTTGTTTTGGGAAACTGCCATATAGAGTATCTGAAAGGTACATAATAGGCACATAAGAGGTATATGGGTGATTGTCAAATTTGTGGTCCCTTTTTGGATCCCTATTCTAATACGGCACCTAATATTTAGGGTACCCAAAAAGGGATCATAATTTTGACATCCACCCATATAGAGCATGAAACTTAGACCCACAGACATGTACCCTAAGCCAGAAGCCCAACCCTGAACCCCATACATCCACAATGGCTTTCTTTCGGAAATGGATATACTGAGTTGAGGTCTATGTTTCTGGAGATGGGATGCATGTCGGCAAGGCTTTGCTTGCGGTTGCGCACGTTTCCGACCCTAACAAAGACTGTGTAGAGCTCAAAGTTTAGGTCGTAGGTTTCAAGGATGAATGCGCTTGAAGTTGGGGTGGTCTAGGGTTCAGGGGGCTTCATACGTTGAGCCTTGATCCCCAAAAATCGGATTCCTGCCCCTCAAAAATTCCATTTCATTATCAGAGGGTCCACATATACAACTTTTGGGGAATTAGGCTCCCAAATACCATACTGTAGAGGGAACTATGGGTCCCAATTCCTTAATAGTTGTATATGTGGACCCTCGGGATCCTTCCACCCTGCAGGTGGTCCAGCCCCCGATGCCTATGGCCGAATTTTCTAGCTGGGCAGATTATGAGAGAGTTGAAGCGACCTTAACTATCGTAGCTAACATGCTCAGGAGGGCGGGCTTGGCCGCTTTGCTGTGAAGGAATTGAAGCTAAGCTACTATGATAAGGCAACCCCTTTATTTACTGTATACCCATACTATGGTAACTTAATTCAAGATCGTTAACAGCCACTGAGTCTGATTCAAGATTGTGACCTAATGCGGCTTGCACAGTTTGAGTCAAAACAAAGCCTGAGCCCTAATCTTAAGGCTCCTCCTGGAAACACTTAGTCCTGAACCCGAGCCTTAAAATCAAAACCCTCAATTCCAGCTTCTATAGCCCTAAATTCCTAAGATGTTGCAAGCCGCTATTCACCCTGAGCCCCAAAAGCTTCAGCCCTTAAACTAAACTTAAAAGCTCACTACGAAGATAAATGACTCAGGTCACCGATGGCCATAAGTGGCTCATGGCTCCCAAAGGCAGCGGGGCACTCTGGACCAGGCAACTGGGACTTTGAGGGATCGGAGGGCTTGCAGAGGTTAGGGGGTCAGGCCCCCTAAGCAGAGCACTCAACCCTCGAAGGCCCAGGGATGAAGGTTCGTTGCTCAGCCCTTTCAAGACATCAGCTCTCAAACCCCCCCAACCCCTATAAACCCTGATACCTGAAGCCCAGAACCCTGAAACCCGGAGCCCTGAACCCTCAAACCCTAAACCCTGAAGCCCTGCAACCCCTGAACCCTGAAACCCTAGGGTCTAGGCCCTGTGCTGGATTTTGGATCTTGGTCTCTACACTAAGCAACCCTAAAGATGCCTTAGACCCTAAACCCTAAACCAATAGACCCTAAACCTTAAACCCTAAACGCTAAACCCAAAACCCTTAACTCTAAAGCCTAAGACCTTAAACTCTAAACCCTGAAACTTTAAACCCTAAACCCTGAGATCCTAAACCCTAAACCAAGCATACAGCTTCAGGCCAGGTACAACTAAGGAAGCTCTGAAGGCCCGCCCAAGGGGGTTAGGGTTTGTTAGAGAAATTGAGCGTTTAGGGATTTAAGGATTTATGGTTTAGGGTTTTAGGGATTTAGGGTTGAGGGTCTAGGGATTTAGGGTTTAGGGATTTAGGGTTTAGGGATATGACCCTTATAACAAGGGAGACTCACTTTTAAAATGAGATCGAAAGTAATTTTGTCGACGCGTTTTTGGTGGGACTATCTACCCAAGCCTCCTTTGTAGTTTCATTTTGGGGTTTCTTATGGTTTTTGGTAAAGGGTCGTGTAGTACACCACGAAACCACGCAAAAGGAATTGCATAGGAGCCCTAAACCCTAAGGGCAAAGGCCTACGGGCACTTCGTATGAAGTGGCCCCACATGAGGAGATTAGGGTTTAGGGCTTAGGGGCCTGGGGGAGTTTGTGTATCATTAGAACCCCTGAACCCTGAGCTCAGAAGCCCGACGCCCGGAGCCCGAAGCCCCGAAGCCTAAACTCTGAACTCCTAAACCCATGAATCCTGAACCCCAAATCCTATGATAAGATACTCTGGGAAAACCCGACCCTAACCGAGAGGGTCCGAGTACCCAATACTTAGCTAGGTTTTGGGTAATAGTAGTTATAGTACAGATATGGTTATTGGGCACTTGGACCTTGAGGGTAATAGCTCATGAGCCCTAACCTCCAGAACCCCTAACCCTACACCATAAGTTCAAGGCCTTCTGCACAGCAGTTGCTGGAGCCGGCCATCATCTCTTCGGACAATGCACCAGGCTTTGGAAGTTCTGGCTTTGTGTTTAGGGTCTAGGGTCTAGGGTTCAGCGTTTAGGGTTTAGGGTCTAGGGTTTTGGGTTTTGGGTTTTGGGATTCGAGTTCAGGGTTTAGGGTTTAGGGTTTGGGGTTTTGGGTTTTAGGGCTTAGAGGGTTTGGGCATTGAGGTTTAGGGTTTAGGGGTTTAGGGGGTAAGAGGGTTTGGGGATTCGGGTTGAGGGCGTTGGCTTGGGGATAAGGGTTGAGGGTCATTATTGGAATTTGGGGTTCGGAGGTTATGGGCTGCGCAAGCTTGGACCGTTTCTTGAATTATAAGGCTTGAGCCTTGAGTTTTTCAACATACACCATCACATAGAGATCTCTTGGTCCTGAATCCCTTGCAACAGGAGTACCCACTAAACACTGCTCCCAAACCCTCCACTCAGAATCTTGCACTACTCAGAATGGATCCCCTAGTTGCCTTAGTAAATAGGAGCCGTTGTCTGAGCTCCTAGTAGCCCCCTTAGTAACCTTTCTAGTAGCCCCATATATAATGCCCCTATAACCCCCTTTAAGGAGTTTAGACCCTAAACCCTAAACCCCCCCCTTTAAGGAGTTTAGACTATAGCTCATATGATGGTTACATTATAACCCCTGTCATACAGCCTAAAATCCATGCTCCGCTCCCAGCTATGCATTTTAGGGTTTAGGGTTTAGGGTTTAGGACTACTTTCGGCTCCATGGGACTCAGTAACCACTACCCTAAGTGCCCAAGGACCCAAATACTCGAGTTTTAGGTCCCAAATAACATGAATATTCATGGTATTTGGGACCTAAAGCCCTACTATTTGGGTCCTTGGACCCTTAGGGCTAATAGCTGGGGTCATAGCCCTCCTCGTACATAAGGCCAGTTAGTAGGGCTATTAAGGCAGCTTTTCTAGTTGGTACGGGGTGTTGTGAAGCTCCGCATAAGTTAGGTAACGTGAAACCCTAATCCCAAACCTTAGACCCCGTGTAATCCCCTCATCATCCCATATCACTTTCAACTTTCCCCCTGGGCTCATAAGGCTACTCTATATACCCTAGACCTTAAACCCTAAAACAAGAAAGCCTATACCCTGTATCCCCTTGAGCAGGATCTAGCTTCCAGTCGCGCTTCGATTACATCGGCACCCGGGATTACACGCCCTGGTGCTGCATGGGAGCAGCCATAGATTTCCGACGCGATGTCCTGGGGGGCGAAGAGCGCCTCCTGGTTGAGTTTAGGGTTCAGGGTTTAAGGAGAATTGCGGGAGAGAAACCGGATAAAATGCAATTATTTCGGTATTGTTTTAGGGTGTATAGATGGATTATATAGGGGTTGTTTGGGGATTTCCTGGGAACTGTATAGGCTCTAGGCTGATTTGGTGCGGTAGTAGGACTACACTTATAGATGGCTTACTTTCAACTTGGTACATGTCACTGGCAGCCCGTAAGCATCTACAAGCAACTAGCGAGCACTACCTTTTCTTTAGGGTGTAGGGTCTATGGTTTAGCATCTATGGGGCTGGCCAGATCCAGATGCTAGAGCCAAACGTTCAATTCCCATGCCCAGCATGGAACATCAGAAGTCCGTAGCGATGCTTCCACTTGTATTCTGCAGAAGCTTCTAATGCAATGCAAGTTCACGGTCTTCGTAGTCCGTGGTGCTCCTTCCCCACAATGCAGAGCTTATGTAGCTACAGTATGTTATAACCCCCTTACGCAAAACATAACAGATCGGAAAGGACGGTTCACTGTCCGTTTGAGTTTCGATTTGGTTGGTGTTGAAGATTTCCCATTCCACTCTCCATTTTTAGGACCTGCATAGGAACCCTCGGGCAAGTTTGATTATCTACTTCGCACCTGCCGGGTGCAGCCTTAAAGAAATCAGACAAGACCCCAGCTCCATCCTACCTGGAGTAACCTATTTATCTATAAAAGGGATTTGTACCTATTATAAAAGTTGAATATCTCTACTTTTTTACAGGGTCTAGGTTATTCTAGTACGTTGAGGGTTAAGGCTCAAGGCCTTTTCCAAGCGGAGTTGGTTAGGCTTCGGCACCGGGATTTTTTGGGCCTGTCAAATCAAAAATATGTCTCCGGAGCCCTCAGAAGTCCACAACCCTCGGTCCCCAGCCCGTTTGCGAAGATAATCCTGACACTAGCCCAAAAGGCAATTATTCCACACACTTCGGGGTTTCAGGTATGAGCAATTAGTCTAAAGAATGACGACAAAAGTTGCGACACAACAACCTGCCTGCCAACCCAGCGCGCCGTAACATCAGAACACGTCTACGGGGCTGCAGCTTTAGGAAGTACATCTATAAGCTGTGTATGCTTTCTTTGCATCCCAAGTATGCTTTTGCAAAATTATGCCAGCCATTTTAAAGGAAGTTTTGCCTGACATGGGCAAACCAGAACTTTAACGTTTCAGACCTTCATCGCAGCCGCCAGCCCCTAAGCCCTAAATCCTGGGTTGCTGTTGAGGAGCTTTGATGAATTCAGTTACCATCATATGGGTATATAGTGAGTAATGGGGTTTCCTTATAATAGTAGTTCGAAGTAGTTCCCTAACAGCAACCTGGTTAACGCAACTGCGGTGTTTCCAAAATTAGGGGTACCTTGTTGGAAGTCCCTATAATAAGTATTCTCGAATTCGGGGGTTTATATTGAGGTCCCCTTATTTGATAGAGAGTGCAGAATCCCTAGCCCCAAGCCCGCTTCAGGAATTCAGAATTACGTTACTGGGTTGTCGAGATGGGCCGGGCGGAACATGGCGAGCCGATTCGACACTGAGACGGTAGTTCCAGATGCCTGGCCCCAACAGAGTTGGGAAATTCGCTTCACTTTTGGCATCCTTAAGCTGGGGACTACATTTCTTGGGAGACCTTGAAAGACAAAAATCCCTAAACCCTGAAACTGTTGTCTTTGTCTTCTTTTGTGTTTTCAACACGGTTTTTGTGGTGGTGCCTAGGGGTTTTGCAAGACTCCAATACTGCACGGCTTTTCCAACACTACACAAGGTTTGGGGTTTAGTGCTTAGGGTTCCTAAACTTTAGTCTAAATCAAACACTAAACCTTTAGCCTCAACTCCTGAACCCTAAACCCTAAACTGGAAATCTGAACTATGCATTGGTACCCTAAGCCCGGAATTCTAAACTAAAATTGGCACCCTGTACCTCGAACTCATAACAGGAGCTGTCAAGATAGACGGGCTCCAAAGTGTTCCCTTTTTAGGGTCTAGGTTTTAGGGTTTAGTGTTTAGGAGTTAGGGTTCCTTATTGGCTGGTACTGCATAAGTCCTTAGCAAACACACAAGGTAAACATTCACGAGAGCTCCGTATTACACAGAAACTCCTCGCGGAACCCTAAGATTTAACCTTAAACTTGGATACTGCCCCCCCCTCAGTAACAGTTGGTTAATGATTTTAATATGGTTATGTATAGCCGCTTATAGGACCCCTAATATAGACTGTTACTGAGGGGGGGGCAGTACCCAACCTTAAACTCTAGACTAACAGCTCTAAAGCCTAGAGTCCTAAATCCTGAAGCCCAAATCTCAAACACGAAGTCCTAAACCCTAAACCTTCAGCACTACCTGGGCCCCAAAAGTATGTAAAATAATGGCCTTTATGGCTATTAGTATGGGTTTAGGGCTATTATTTTGGTGTTTAGGTAGAGCCGAAAACATATTGGTACTTGTGCAGGGCGTTACGCTCCATAATCCCCTGTCAAGCCCTTCAAATAAGCCCAGTTTCCATTTCACTTTCCATGTTCTTTTCCGAGGAGTCGATGACTCCTGGGATGTTTGCTGTGCGCCTTCCGATTCCTCAGGCTCTGCCCCTACACCCTACACCCTTCCCTAAACTCTATAAACCCTTGACTAGACCCTAAACTCGGTCCAGGCTATAAACCCTAAATCCTAAACCCCTTAGGGTGCGGGCTTGATAGGAGTCAGGGATCATGGGGTTGGTAAAGGCACTTTTGAGCGAGTTAAAGTGCATCTGGCTAGGGTGTAGGACTTGGGGTTTGCGTATTTGCGCCAGAACCCTAAACCCAAAACCCTTAAACCCTAAACCCTCAACCAAGACAGGCAGACACTTCAGAGGCCCAGTCAAGCGCCTGTCTGACTTTCATGCCCTCTAGGAACTGGGTAGGCCCCTGGGATATTTGTTTTTCCTCAGTGGCCTTAATAGGGGACCATATATACTAATATTTTTCAATTGGTAGTAGGAATCCACCTTACTGTACTTACCTTCCCCCAAAACGAGAGGATGCGAGTTGTTTTATGCTTAGTTTCGGAGTGTCTGAGGTTTTGGGCAGACACTTCCACAAACTCGCATGGAACCTTGAAAGGGCCTGCTATGCGAATCTGAAAAATCATCCGGAGAGGTGCGTTTGGAACGAAGCAGAACACGACCGGACAACATGAAGGTTTAGCTTTTAGGGGTTAGGGGTTCGGGTTTGGGGCTTAGCCACAGCTCTCAGAACCCAAAGAGATCCCTCGAAAGCTGCTGTTTACGATGATAAAGGGGCTCTTTGGGGCTCCGTCTTCCATGTATTCAATAATTAGGTACTTGGGTTTGGGGTAATAACAATAGTAGTGCAGGTTTATTTTTTCGGGCCCCAGTACTGTAGTCTCCTCAGGAATGATTTTTCATTATTCCCAACATAATAACCTCAAGGAATCATTAGCAAATACATTCTTGTTAAAGCAAGAAGATACAATCCATTTGGAAAATTGATGGAACATGAAGTAGGGGTTTGTGAAGCGTAGGTGCGCAAATCCATACCAATACGACTTTGGGGGTCAAGTTGAGGTACTCCATACTGTCATTTTTGTACAGAACTCTGGACCATAAATGTTGGCAATTATTTACTGTAGGTTTCTACAGTACCTGCTCTTGCCTGTGCGGCGGTGGAGTCAAACAGTGGTGGCTGCATGCGTTGCGCGCAAGAAGATGCTTCCAAATAACCACAGGCCTCCCAAAATCTTGTATATACTACAGTTTGATACCAAGGCCCACACATTCAAATATTTGGTTCTTCGAACCCTTAGTGTGCACGTAGATACAGGGTTCTAATTAACATGGAGGCCAAAATCCGATTCCTAAACCCTATGCTCTTGGGGATACCATTCTGATCCCTGCAGGATTGGTCTGCCGATCAGCAGGGTGCCTGCGCCGGGGTCATTGCGCGTGGCCTGATTGACCAGTGCCCCGACGAATTGTGTGCGCCAAATCCCCAACGCCTACATCCCAAACCCGAAAGCCTAGACCTTAAATCCTAAACCTTAACTCCCTTGTCGGGTGTGTGGAGTCTCGACTTTGCTGTGTAGGGTATGATGTTTCAGGCTGCAATCCGTCACTGCGTGCTTGGCGTCTTCTAGCTTGCAACCTTTGGGGCTTCCGGAGCTGCACAACTAATGGTCCCCAAGGGTCCAAGGACCCAAATAATAGGGGTTAGGGGCAAAAAAATCCATTAATATCATAGTACATGGGCCCTAAAACCCTATTATTGGGGTCCTTGGACCCTTAGGGTTAATGGTTTTAGGGGTTTAGGTGCCGGGATGATGCGAGCTCGGTCTATTTTGCATAGAACCTGGAGCGATATGGTCGGCAGATGTTTGCAATACTGGGTAGGCTCCTGGGATATTTGAGCTATAGTCTAAACTCCTTTAAGGGGGGTTATATAGGGGATAATATAGGGGACTACTATAGGGGTCATTAAGGTGGATACTAGGAGTTTAGACTATGGCTCATTTGATATTTTCCTTAATGGCCTTAATAGGGAACCATATATACTAATATTTGTCAATTGGCTTTATAAGGGCCAACCTAGAATAGCCAGGTTGAACACAGATGTTATCCTGGCCTACAGGTCCTTGACCATGCCACAAACGGCATTTGAGCAGTAGTTAACTTCGGAATTCTAGGGTCTAGGGTTTAGGGTCTGGTACCCAATATAGAGAAAGAATATATTCTCCTTGGGGTACTTTGTTTTTATGAGGAAGAGAATCTTACTAGGCTCGACCCAAAAAAGCGCTACTCTCACGCGGTTTCAGGTACTCCATGCAAGTGATTTCCTTCGCCTTGAACACTCCGGTGTTGGCCTTAAAGGACTTAGGGTTTAGGTTTAAGGTTTAGGTTCCACAAAGAAGGGGCGCCAACATAGACCCCACCATCATATACTCTTCTGCCTCGGAACTCCCGGAGCGAAGGGGTGCCACTAATATTTCCTGGGGTGTTGCAGGTATCTTCCCCAAGCAAACATGAAGGCCGATATGATCTCTGTTTGAAATTACCGCAGTTTTTGCATGGCCCTGTTTGAGCTAGTGGGAGGGGGTTGAGTGAAATTTAGGGTTTTGGATGAGGGGGGGTCCGGCTTGCAGCTCATAGCTGGAAGGTCTTGTTTAACAAGCAGTTAGGTAGCAGCCCAGCCCTGCTACAACCTCGACCCCCCAAAGTAGGTAAAAGAATGGCCCAAAACCAAGTAAAACAGAGAAAATGGCCATTATCCTACAGATTCTTGGGATTCAGAATTTTTCGTCAGGTGAATTTCAGTCCATGTTTCAGACCTTGAGCTCTGGCTACCCTGAAATCCGGTGCAGGGTTTAGAGACGAATTCAACCCTAAACCCTCAGTCCTAAATTTCCCTAAGGGTCCATGTACCCAATAATTGGGTACTTAGGGTTTGGGTAATAGTAAAACTAGTACAGGTTTTGGGTAGGTATATGATTATTAGGTACTTGGACCCTTAGGGTTTTTGCTGACAAAGCACTATGAGAGCCGTCTGTCCAAGCAAGAAGCTTTCGGGGTCCTTGATGTATAGTTTGGGGTCCAGGGTGCCAGACTATTTAGGGTTTAGGGTTTAGGGTTTAGGGTTTAGGGTTTAGACTTGTGCGGTTTTGGAGAACGTGCAGTGGTAATAGGATGTTTGTAAGCGACCCCCCCACCCCATAGCTATCAGATGACCATTTTGGGTGTTTTTTTTGAGCGGGCGATTACACAAATCCTGACATTATAGCCTCCCCCAACATTGATATATCCTTATACTTATACTTAGCCCCTGCATATACGCCTATGTCCCCTACTTGACGGCATATCCCCAAAGATCTTGGGCTCTTTCGGTCCGCCTTACGCAAAGAGCGGTCGCCGAGTGGTTGAGCGTGCACTGAGAACTGCTACGCCAAATAAGCTTCAACAAATTAACCTGAGCCCCTGAGCCCGTCAACCCCTACAGCTGATCCCAGAACCACACTGAGTAGTCAGGGGTTTAAGAGTTTAGGGTTGAGTGCTCGTGTGTGTGTGTGTATATATATATATTGATTTTACAATATACATATATCTATGTGTTTATGAAGGGTAGTTTCGCAGGAGAATTCCTTTACAAAGCCAGAAGAGGAGCCTGCATCATCACATTGTTGATCCCGATTTCTTGGATTCCTCAGTGGCACCAGTCTGATGAGCTTCAAAATCCAACTTGAACCCCTGGGATAGACTTTGAAGCCCCAACCCCTAAATACTAGAACCCTAAAGCCTATACACCCTAAAGCCTAAACCCCACAACCCTAAACCCTAAAACCCTAAAGCCTAAACCCTAAGTTCCAAGGTCCTTGTCCTTGTAACAACCCAAACCTAAACCCCAAAACCCTAAAGCCTAAACCCTTAACTCCAAGTCCTTACCCCTGCATACCTAAACCCAAAAAGTATGTAAAATGATGGCCCTAAACCCTTCATAATAGCCATAAAGGCCATTATTTTACATACTTTTGGGGCCCAGGTAGACCTTAAACGTTAGATTTCTTCAGGCAACGCACTGGATTCGCGTGTCAGC
Source organism: Symbiodinium pilosum (assembly GCA_905231905.1). Classification (NCBI taxonomy): domain Eukaryota; class Dinophyceae; order Suessiales; family Symbiodiniaceae; genus Symbiodinium; species Symbiodinium pilosum. The sequence continues at coordinate 6,454 of CAJNIZ010046431.1, read as the reverse complement.
GCAGGTATATCTGGAGAGGCGGTAGCTTTGTGTTTAGGCTGTGCTTAATGCCTCAAGGGCCTCTGGCTCCAGGATTCGGACTTATGGCGGGTTATAGGTTGGATGCTGCCCCTCACGAATTAATACCTAAACCCCCAAAGTAGGTAAAAAAAATAGCCCAAAGCACCAAAATATAGCCCTAAAGGCCATTATGCTACATACTTTTGGGGTTCGGGTAGTTGGACAATATCTTTAATATGATAGATTAGTGCCCATTGATATGACCCCTACCACAGACTGTTAAGGGTGGGGGCAGGACGCAAGGTATACGGAACAGGCTTTTTGAGTCCTTTGGGGTGCCTGTATACGAGGATAGCTTCCTCCTTCTGTTTTACAGGATTCTTCATCCCTGGGGCTCACAGCTACCTAAATAGTAGGCTACTGGGCTAGAGAACTACAGGGTATTACACAACCCAGAACCCATTATTTAGGTGACTGGAGCCTTGGAGTATTGTATCATGTTTGGGATGCTGTTGCAAACAAATGTTTTTTTGTGCATGGTTTTCGGGCTTCAGGCTCAAGCTAACAATTGCCAGCATTAAGGTTTAGGGGTTCGGTGTTCTTCAAGGCAGTTTAGGAGAAGATGAGCTGCATTTTTTCTAATTAAGAGCTATGATGGAAAACGATGTGCAAGGGTGCTCGCGTGGAAAAGGGTCGCAGATTTTGCACGCGTCGGAGGCTTAAACCAAGGCGCACGATGCGATATACCTATGCGGCCTTCCTTGCAGCGTGCAAGCTGAAGTGGCGTCTGCAATTTGGGAGGCAGAAGTGGACTCTATCGCTGAGCAAAGCAGTGTTCCCGGAGAGCCCGCGGCGTGTGCCGAGTAGTTTTGCAAACACGCGTGAAAGAGCTGCGGTGCTCGCAGGGTCTCCGAAGGGCGGCATGTTTTTGCGGGGTGGGCAGGGTCAGCAGTATGGCAGCAGCAGCTAGTACAGCGTCACAGCGTGCATTATCATGAAAATCTCTCGGCACTCAGATGTCTTTGCCAAACGCTGTGTTTTGGGGTGGGGCGGCGCGGCTAATCGCAAGCACTACGTGTCGGGCAGGGGTAGTTTTGCAATCACGCGTGAAAGAGCTGCCGTGCTCGCAGGGCCTCCGAAGCGCGGCATGTTCTGGTGGAGTGAGCAGGGTCAGCAGTAACTAGGCAGCAGCAGCTAGCTAGACATCCAAATAGTACTATCGCACAAGCCGTGGATACCCCTGTCCTACACGACGGAATCTCCAAAGAAGCTCATCAATGTGTGACCGAGATCTGTGCGAGAAGTACGCCCTGGAAGCGCCGCAAGAACTTGTCTGGGTCACCAGCCTGGAGGCGGCTCCCTAATGACAATTTGCGCTGCTTATTTTTGTGGCCCATTGCTGTTGGCAGATCCCGCGCTCAAGCCGGGAGCAACTGCGCCAGAGCTGGGAGATTTGCCAGCAGACTTCCAAAGAGGCTTGCGCAGCCTTCCGCCAGATCGGCGCGGCACTTGAGAATTTTTCCTTCCGCGTAGTTCGTGGAGGCCTTCCATGTTAGTAGCAGAAAGTATGCATGGGGGCTTCCTGAAATTTGGGATCCCCAGAACAAGGATTTCACCACATGGGGGTCTATAGTGGGGTGTTACAGCTTCGGAAAGTACCAACCAGCCCTAAACCAAAATCCCTGAACCCTACACTCTAACCCTAAACTGTAAATCCAAAAGCACTAAACCACATCAAAAACACAACGCGCAGTTATGGGTGTCAAGTTGGGCTGGAACAGCTTACCTAGGGTAATCCTTACTCATACGGAAAGGCCAGTTATAACTGGGCTATAATATATACCTTAAACCTCCGAGTACCCCTACAAGACACTGCCCCTTAGATGTAAGTTGGGCTCTAGCCTAACCCCTGGACCGTGGGGCCACCAAAGCGAAAGCTTAGACTCCAAAAGTCGAGAAGTCTTGCTTCTCTCACGCCAGGGCGGACTTTGACGACCTGACCGAGGCAGTGATGGAGTTGAGGGCAAACTGTACCAAAAGCGGCCGGGGCACGATCGCCGTCTGAGGAAAAGGGAAAGAGGTTGCCAAGGTACGGCTGAATAAGCCCCCAGTTTTCATTTCATGCTCCATGCTCTTTTCCACTTGACTCCCCACTGTTAGGGGTAATAGCCCAGAAACCTAAAATCCTCAATAGTAACTTCCCAGGACTAAATAGAAGAAATATGCGGTGGGGTAGCTATCAGTACAGCGAAAAGAAAAGTCATAAAGAGCTTGTCAGCTGAAGCCCTTTGCTGGGTTGCTGTGAAGAACCTTAATGGAAATTGGGCTATACAAAGGTGATGTTCTTTCATGAAAGGAGCTTGACTTAAAGAAGAGGGGATTGCAATCGCAATGTAGCATATCCGTTGATTTTTTGTAGGGGTTTGGGCTTGGGTCTCGTTTGGGACGACATTGTAGTTGGGACCTCTATCATGCTTCAGAGCATGTAATGTATGGAGTCTAGGTCTGGGAAATCTCCCTAGAAATCCAAATATACAAATGACACCTACATTGCCCTGAAGTCTGTAAACAATACTTACATTTGGTTATTTAGATCCCAGGGTATCCTTAAACCGCAATGCCCTCACTCGCATGGACCAAACCCTAAACGAAAAAAACGCTAAACCCTAAACCCTACCTAGACCTCCCAAGTACCCTAAAAGAGTGTCTATGTAGCTTCTATTTGGGGATACCTAGGGTTTGTACTTGGGGGGTTTAGGTAAACTCCCCTCATACAAGTCTTCCCTAGCTGAGGCTTGCGCTGGAAAAGGTGCTACGGGATGTTAGAAAAATAGAACTCTTCTCATCCCCAAGTCATCACTACGGCGAAGCCCCTAGTGTACATCAAGGGGCTGTCCTATAAATATACGAGGTAGGTGGTGGCTAACCCCTAACTTCGCAACATCATTAAAAAACTAGGGCCAGAAACTTAACCCGCTCTAACACCCCCCCCCCTCAGTCCCTTATACAAACACTTCAATAACTCGAGCGTAAGCTTGAGAACTCACCCCTTGAGAATTCATCCCTTGCGAATTCATCCCAACACTGCAGGACGTGCAATTGAAGCCCTCTGACCAAGGTCGAGTGCTCAGTTATCTTAACAAGCTTTCTTGGTTTCGCTGGGTTTTTGGGCCTGGAGATTGCAGTTTAAGGTTTCTTGGACAACTTGGTGAAGGTTTGAAGAATGCCTGAAGCTTGAAGCATGTTCGATTGGGGAGAGCTGGGCACCAACTTGGTATGCATATATACACACACATATGAGCTATAGTCTACACCCCTACTGTCCCTCTTAATGACCCCTATAATTCTCTTCTATAGAACCAACTTTAAGGAGTTTAGATTATAACTCATATATTTAGATATACTTGTTTGTCCTCTATTATGTTGATATATATATATATACGAAACACTACAAGGCCCCAAATGACGAACAGAACCCGAACAAGTATGTACAATTATGGCCTTTGGGGCTATTCTTAAGGGTTGTGCGCTGCTATTTTGGCTGCTTTTGGGGCCCAGGTACAAATAATGTGGTCTCTCCTTCCTTGTATGGTTATAGTTGAAGATACCTCAAACAGATCTCAAGATGACATCGGTTGTGCAGGTTGCTATATATATATATATACACATAACCCTAGGCCCTTAGCCCTCATAATGTACCGTCTAGCCATGTCAAACACATTCAGGGGCAGCGGAGTGTGGCGCCCACAATTCCCACACAATCCGCATTTAAGAGGTTCCATCATGTGCAGTCCCCATGAGCATTCAGCATACCCCAAAAATCTGCCCTTACAAGAGTTAGCTAACTTGCTAGACTGTCCTTGATATTCTGCTTCAGTGGCTTCTCAAGATCATGGGATATAGAGTTAGCAAGTGGATTTCTAATCGGGATGCCTCGTGTTTATTATATGGCTTGACTTATAGGTGTCATGAATATCTTTACAAATACCAAATGACTCTCCAAGTAGACTTCCTGAGGGTACCTATTCTTGAGCAACCTGAAACCACGACGCTAAAACCCATTCTACTTTTAGGTGGGTACAAGGCCAGGTGCATGTCTGTATAACCCTAGACCCTAAAACCCGAAACCCTAAGATCCCAAACCCTAAACCCTACAAACCTAACCCGAAACTGTAAAAACCTAAACTCTAAACCCTAAAACCCCATCAAACATGGAAGACTGCCATCCTAGGCGCACGAGCTTCGTTGTCGCCCAGAAAGAGCAGTCGCCTCGAGCCATCCTGGTTTGAGGGTTCAGGATATGTAAGTTTAGGGTTCAGGGTATGTAGGAATAATGGGAAAACTGGAAACTACTACAGTATCATAGGGTATATCATAAGGGATATATACGGGATATATGGGGATAATGGAAGAGACAATGGTTACTACTGCAGTATAGTAGGTGCATACTAGGGGTTACATGGGAGATATATAGGGATGATGGAAAAGAAAATTGAAACTACTACATCATGATAGGGCATATAATAGCGGTAATATAGGAGATATATAGGGATAATGGAGAAGACAGTGGAAACTACTACATCAGAATACGTATATAGTACGGGTTATATAGGAGATATATAGGGATAATGGAAAAGAATATGGAAGCTACTATTTGGGGATTAGAGTTTGAGGCTTTAAGGGTTTCAGGGTTTTAGGGTTTAAAGGTTTTAGAGATATTTAGGGTCGAGTGTTTTAGGGTTTGAGGGTTTTAGGGTTTTAAGGGTTTTAGAGTGTGAGGGTTTTGGTTTCAGGGTTAAGGGTTTTAAGGTTTTAGGGTTCAGGATTTTGAGACTAGGGTTCAGGGGGCTTCAGCGTTTATGTGACCTGAACCATGGGGTCGCCATATACATGCTATGCCATAGTCAGGATCCAGGAAACAGGTTGTGCCCATGCTACAAGGCCACGATGAGGACTTTAGATTTGGCTGGGGGTGCCAATGCTAAGCCATCAACCCTAAACCTTGAACCGCAAGCTACGTTTGTGTATGTTTATGTAATTCAATATATATTTTATATACATACATGCATATATGTATATACATGTGTGTTTGTACGTGTATCTTTATGTATATTTATCTGTCTGCGTGTATGCACGCATGGACGGATGGACGGATGGAGGGATGACACAGGATTGGTGCAACAGCAGCACCCCAACTTAGCCAACTCCGCTTTGGCTCTGGATTTGTATGGGAGATTCTCAGATATATAGCCCCCCCCTTAAGTGGATAGAATAGGAAGGAGATCCCCATATAGCCCATATTCCATCTACTTAAGGGGGACGATAGCCCTAGAAAATCCTTGATAGGGTCTCCCCTAACCCGCAACTGAAAGCCACAAACTAAGAAGCGGATTTTGGAGACCTGGACAAGGGGACTTTAAGATAGCCATGTGATAGTCACAGGATCATGGAGCCCTACGATTCCCACGTTGGGGCTTTGGGTTGTTGTAGTTACCGATATTTTCTCCGATTATACATTAGAATTATGAGCTAAAGAAACCGGTCCATCCACAAATCTACAGCTGTTTGACATAGGGCCCCCTGCCGGCCGCATGCAATCCTCTCTTTAGGGTTTAGGGTTTAGGGTTCATCAGGTGGGTATCCCCCATAAAGATTCATCATGGGCTCATACACGGTCTGTATAGGCCTCCTTTACGGGCGCACGCCTGACGGCTACCCACCTGGAATTCCTGAGGGTCCAAGTACCCAATCATTATATATACTTTCCCCAAACCTGCACTACCACTATGAGCACCAAACTCCTAACAACGCAATGATTGGGTAGCCTAAGCCTTAAAACCCTAAATATCCCTATACATCCCTGTAGATCCTTGTAAAGGGATTCAACTATGCGTTACATGGACCCTTTCAAGGGTTCCAGCGGTTCCAGGGTTGTACCCCTAAAGTCGTACCCCCAAAAGGTTTCCCCAACATGGCCTTAATATAGCCCCTATATAGTCCCCTAGGGCCCCCTAAAAGGCTCCCAAAACATAGTGGTGCAACCCCAGGGGGTAAAACCCTTGACATACACCCCTAAGCCCCAAAACCTGGAACCTTAAAACCTTAAACCCTAAAACCCTAAACTCTACAACCCTAAATCCTATACCCTAAACTCTAAAGACCCTAAACTCTAAAGACCCTAAAACCCTAAAGACCCTAAACCCTAAAACCCTAAACCCTTAAACCCTGAACCCTAAAACTCTAAATGCTAAAGACCCTAAACGCTAACGACCCTAAACTCTAAAGACCCTAAAACCCTAAACCCCTAAACCCTAAACCCTAAACATTAAACCCTAAACCCTACAACCCTAAACCCTAACCCCTAAACCCTATAACCCTAAAACCCTAAACCCTAAACCCTACAACCGTAAAACCCTCAAACCCTAAACCCTAAAACCCTAAAACCGTAAAACCC
>CAJNIZ010046430.1:26410-40331 GCA_905231905.1 Symbiodinium pilosum | reverse complement strand
GGATATGGAAACCCGCTAGAGACCCTAAACCCCTAAACCCTAAATCCCTAAATCCCTAAACCCTAAACCCCTAAGCCCCTAAACCCTAAACCCCTAAACCCTTAACCTGATTTTAGGGCCCTCGACTTGCGGAAGCACCTTGGGTGGCCCCCTTGGCTGGTGGCTGAATAGTTCAGACAACCTCTCAAAATAGGCTCCACAGACTAATCCCCTCTCCCTAATATTGAAACCCCCACCCCCCCCAAAAAAATATTGGATAAACCCTAAACCCTGAAATCAAATATACGTTGCCACTATAAAATATCGGGAAAGCCTAACATTGGGCGGGTGTGGCGGTTCAATATTACTGGAGGGGATGAATCAGAATTTCACAATGGTTGGGTCTAGGGTTTAGGGTTTCATGTTCACGCCCACCCCTGCCCTCTACACCCTACACGCTAAATCCTAAACCCTAAACTAGAAGCTCATGGGATCTTTTGAAGAGCAGATCAGCCGGTTCTGAGCTCGATCCAACTTACTAGCTCCAGACGCGAAGAGCTCAAGGAACCCCAAGAGTAAACCTTAACCTTAGGGTCTAGGGTTTACGGTTTTAGGGGTTTAGGATTTTAAGGGTTTCCGGGTTTAGGGATTAGGGTTTAGGGTTTAGGGGTTTCGGGGATTAGGGTTTAGGGTTTAGGGGTTTAGGGATTAGGGGTTAGGGGTTTAGGGTTTAGGGGCTTAGCGGAAACTACTATTTAGGGTTTATATAGGGATTATATAGGGATTATATATAGGGGTTATATTGCGAGCATGGAAACTACTATTTAGGGTTGTGGGTTTGGGGTGCATAGTCCCCTTGAAGTAGATAGAATATGGGGTATATGGGGATCTTGTTGTAAGATAGGCTATATTGTATCTACTTAAGGGGGACTATAAGCCCTAAAGCTTGAAAGGGTCCAATTGTCGGAAGAGAGCTTGCGCTGTAACCCGTCAACCCAATACAGGGCCAAGAATCATTCGCCATCACGCCTGGGGGCCTCTCGAAGACGAGAAGGACCCACGCCGAGAAGCACGCCCATGCTTGAACCGCTCTCCTTAGCTGTCCATTTGGCATGAGCTTTAGTCTAACTCCGAGCATCCCCTTAATAAACCCTATAGTAGTCCCCTGTATAATCCCCTATATAACCCCTTTTAAGGAGTTAAGGACTATAGCTCAAATGGCAAAGCAGATTCGGACAGTGACTTCAGGGCTGCGAATGTTGCTCAGGGCTGAAGCGTGTGATAACTTGTTGCCTATAGCCGGATTTCCCGCAATCAAGTTCTTTGGCGAGAAAGCATGTGTAAGACGTACTCAACTAGAATTAAAATCTGGAACGCTTAATGCACCTTAAGTAACGCACCGCCTTCCAAATCAGGTTCCTTTGTGTACGTGACTGTCATCCTCCAGCCCTGCCAAAGTAAAGCAAACCCTTTAAAGGTATTTATGAGGATTTTATAGGGTTTCGCAAAATTATGGGCTGCATAGCCGTTTAAAGGGTTTGCAGGTGTTGCATTGGGTTCCCCAGAATAAGGGGTTATATAAATAATGGAAAAGGAAATGGCAACTACCATTTACGGAATAGCTTGGTACCCTGAAACCCACACCCGAACCCCCAAAGATAGGAGTTTCCATTTTCTTTTTGTTATCCCTATATAACGCCAAATGCAATAGTTTCCATGTTCTGTTCCGTTATCTCTATATAAACCCAAATATGATTATAATCGTTTCCATTTTCTTTTCCGTTGTCCCTATATGACCCTATGATATAGCCCCTTAGATAACCCTAAGTAGTACGTGCCAAGCTTCATCGTGTCCAGAGGGGCTGCTGGACCACAGAGCAAAACATAAATCTCTGAGCCAGCATGGCGGCAGACAGCATGCTGGGTTCAAGGCTTGCCCAAAACCCTAAGCCCTAAACCCTAAACCCTATAACCGCTGAAGTTTAGGGTTTAGAGTCTAGAGTTGAGCGATGGCCGCTGCTACTACCGCTCCAACTACGCCTCGCATCGCCATGGTTCGCCAGTTATTACTAAGAACACGGTTGACGAGCCCGAACGTAGTAAAGCCCAGTAATACCAGAACCCTCTATCTACCCTCTATATACACAAAAATAGGGACCATATAATCCCATTTAAAAGGTACAGGGAGTATCCTAGTATTCTTCAACCTTTAAAACCCAAAGCCTCAACCCTAACGCTAAGCCCCGAAACCCAAAGCCTCAACCGCAACGCTTGAGGCGATAGGCCTCGCCCACGTCTTCTGTTAGCAGATCGACCCGGAGGTTGGCCAGGAAAAGGGTTTAGGGTTTAGGGTTTAGGATTTAGGGTTTAGGGTTTACACACCTACCACATGCGGGCTTCCCAAAAACAAGGGTTCTGTAGGGATCATGCAGAAGAGGGCTTAGGGTTTAGGACTCAGGGCCTCCCACAATTAGGGGGTACCATCTTGGGGATCCCCACCATAAGGATGATGGTATATAAAGGTCTATGTTGGGTTCCCCGAATTTACGGAAACTACTACATCACCTCCCCCAAATCATCACACACCCACCCAATCATGGGTAGTTCCCTATGTGCTGGCATGTAAACCTTCTTGAAATCGAATGATTGGGAATTACTCAACCTGCGACACAGCAGTTTGTGTGCCGCATCAGCTCATGAATCAACACCAGTAGAATTGACCATTTCCAAGGCATGTACGAAATGCAGTGGAACAACATGAGGCTGGTAATCTCTTCAAACTTCAATGCACAACATGCAGGCGTAAGGCGCAGGACAGAAATTTCCTAACCCCGAAGTTAAGCACGCACGACTTTTCATTCATCTAATCAACGGGTAGGCCGCACCGATGCGCAAGGCAGCAACGGTCCGACGGAACTGTTCTGCTACCATCTGCAGACCCTGAACTCTCAACCCTAAACCTTAACCGCATTCCAAGACATCCGTCTTTTTTGTTCGGCCTTTGGCATCGGACCAAGGACCAAACCAGTCCAGACCATCGAAAATTCAACCGCTGCAGTGGGGTAGCTTGTGCAAGGCGCTCTCTACGCCACCCGACGCAACAGACAGTAAGTTAGAACGTCTCAGCTGTGTTGCATGTAGTTTAACACCTGAGCAAATCCAACTAGAACTGGCCCGTTGCATAGGGAAGGGGGAGAGCACATGGCGCTAATGACGCACTATGCGACGAAGGTTGGATTCAAGAGGCGTTTTGGCCTGTCACTGGCGACTGGGCGTACTCGCAAGCACGTGAGACCCCAAGTTGATTGACAACTCCAAGTTTTTGAGGAGGGGCATCTATGATACACAAGCCCTAAATAAGATAAGTTGATATACTCTATAATACTATAATATCTAAGATATACTACTATCATACTATAGAATACACCTCCTGACATCTCTCTCATAATCCTTCACTCCCTGGCATAGTCACGTGGCAGCTCTGCGGTGCAGCTTCATGTCAGCACAGCCTCGCGGCATGTCGCTGAAGACATGCCTCAGCGTCTTGCTGAGGAGGGCAAAAAGTCAGGCTAGGGCTTTAGGGTTTAGGGTTTAGGGTTGAGGGTTTAGGGTTTAGGGTTTAGGGGTTAGGGTCTAGGGCTTAGGGAATTGAATTCAAGCTACTATACCGGGGAAAGCCTATTGGTTACTATATATACCCATTATGGTAACTCACTTTTAAGTTCCTTAACTACAACCCAGTCATGGAACCAGCCAACCCCCAGTTAGAACAGAGTGATGCATGGTTCATCATGAAGCTGCGAAGCTTCTGTTTGTTTGGACAGTATCCTGATGTCCAGCCGTCTGACGAGAACAGCCCCTGGAGCAATATGAAGGTTTCCCAAAATTGGAGGTAACATAGGGGTAATATAGGGATAATACACGGGTAGTATAGGGATAAGGGAAAAGAAAATTTAAACTGCTATTTAGGGCTTAGGGTTTCCCAAAATTAGGGTTTTGCCATCCTGGGGTTTCTTGTAGTATCTTGGTGGGTTTAGGGTTTAGGGTTGAGGGTTTAGGGTTTAGGGTTTGGGAGTACCCTTATTTTGGGAAACTACCATAATCCAGCATCCCCAAGAAAATCGCTCCCAGTCCTTTCATTGCTTTGGCTTCCTGCTTACCCCCCTCGAAATGAGGTCATCCTTTCCACTGCTTCTGTGGTTCCCCCCCTGGCTCCAACAAAGTTTCGGGTTCTGACTATGGATATTATGCAGCAGAAGGCATGACCCTAGTGGAAAAATATGCACTAGGCAGTTTCTGGTATTTGCTGGGCTTATGATGATCTTAAGACTTGCTTTATCGTCAGCGCACGGTGGCCATAGTGAATTCCATGTTTCTTCATAAGCTACCTGACAGTTTCACAAAAACAGACTCGACTAAAAGCTTTCGCATTGGACAAAATATATTGGTCCGCGACGTGCCCGCCAGTTCCCAGCTCTCTGGCCCCATGCAGCCCGCCCCCAAAACTCATAACACTTAGCATAGTGGGAACCAAACGCGACAAAACACACACACACACACACAGCCGTAAACAAAAATATTTCATCACATGAGAGCATTCCTTAATTCCTGCTTGTTGTGCGACCTTGAATGCTCGGCCCTACTACCGACAGTCCAGGAGCTCAGCAAATCCCTACTTCGCTCGACACCCTAGACCTGAAACCCTAAAACCTAAGATCTAAACCCCAAACCCAGAAACCTAAACCCTAAAGCCTAACCCCTAAACCCAGAAATCTAAGCCCTTAACCCTAAAACCTAAACCCAGAAATCTAAGCCCTTCACCCTAAAACCTAAACCATAAAGCCAGAAACCTAAACCCTTAACCCCAAAACCTGAACCCTAAACCCTGGAACCCTGAACCGAGCCGCTTCAAGCCCCGCACGGGACACTAACGGCCAGAAGACGATGCCCCGGCCTGCTCTCCATCCCTCAATGATGGAGAATCAAATGAGCTATAGTCTAAACTCCTTAAAGGGGGTTATATAGGGGATCATATAGGGAACTACTATAAGGGTTAAGAAGGGGGATACTAGGAGTTTAGACTATGGCTCAAATGGAAAAGAACATGGAAATGAAACGGAAACCCTTATTTAGGTGCTTTTTTGCCGGACCTTTTCTCCATCAACCAGGCATCCCTCACTTAGGGTTTAGGGTTTTAGTGTCAAATGGTCGTCACTCTTACTACCAACGGTGGATGGATGAACTCTTGCACCAGCCTAAGTCCTTTTTGATTCCTGGGAAGTATACTAGTTTAGGTACCCCAGATAACGCGAGATTTCCTCCATGAACAGTATCATTGCTGCACGACATCGTCACTACTATAGCCGTTACTGATGAGACTTTGTTTTTGATGAGTGGACGTCGGTAGCAGGATGGTTCAGACTATTCAGCCCTGCCGTTCCAACCGTTGGGTTGTGGGGAGTCTCATGGAGCTGTGGATCCGAACAAAAAGGCCATGAACTTGCGGTGCCTGCAAATTGTAAGGGTTTAGGGTTTAGGGTGTAGGGTTTAGGGTGTTACTTGCAATCAGTAAGAAATTTTCGAAGGAACTGGTCTTCGCAAATTAACTCGTGCAGCTGTAGGAGCAGATTTTTCTTTGGGAGAAATGCCGTCAATGGCCCAAGACTTGTCTCTGTTCACGTGTCATGCACTAGGCAACAGCCTTGACAGGCCACTTGAACTTTTGGAGCACAGCATTATCATGCCTAATACTTGCACGATACTATTACTAATTCTACTCCTACTACTATTACTGATGCTATCACTGTTGGCACTCCAATTCCTGTTTTTGGGCCAAAACCTCTTTCTGTTGCCACTACGTTTACAACTCTTTGTTACCACTCTAATATTTCTATTGCGACCATACTGTTATTAGTACTATTTTTACTAAACCCTAAAAACCCTGAACCCCAAACCCTAAAACCCTTAGACCCCAAGACCTAAAACCCTAAACCCCAAGACCCAAAACCCTAGACCCTAAACCCTAAGCCATCCATTACCAGATGTGATGCAAATTCTCTGAGTTGGACTCAGGACCTCCTAGAGTCGAGAGATTGAAATACACTGACGCATAAGAAGATTCCATACCCAATTTAGGGTTTAGGGTTTAGGATTTAGGGTTCAGGTTTAGGGGCTTAGGGTTTAGGGCTCAGGGAACGGAACACCCAAAAACTAGGACCCCACTATGGCCACATTATATTCATAGGGTCTTGATTCTCCGCATTCGCATTGGGGTACCTAAAACAGTGTGTGCCACTCAAAGGATCCTGTCCTGAACCCTGTCATAGGCTTGGGGTTTAGTGTTGAGGGCTTAGGGAACATTATTTGAAAGTTCATGGAACGTAGTAACTTCTTATAACTGAGGGTTTAGCTCTACTTATAGTTGGGCTAACCACTACGGAGCCGTATAGGGGGATTGTAAGCAGGGTTCTCAGCCGAGCTAAAGGTACTTACTAAGTTCCATGAAAATTCCAGTGAGCTATATTCTAAACTCCTAGCAGGGTTTAAGGTTTAGGGAAACCACCATTTTGCAAAAACATGGGAAATAACAAACATGAGAGCCAAAGGCTTGCATCCAGAATGGTTTCCATCTCTTTTCCATACTTTCCCTATATATGCGGGGTCACATAGTGTGGAAATATGGAAAATGAAACACTGTGAAAGGCTTCAATCCTAGGGACTCTCAGGACCCCCACTACCTGGTACCCCGCTACCCATTAAGACCCAAATACAGAAAGAATATGGCCTCAATAGTAGTGGGGTAACAGGTAGTGGGGGTTCAAGGAGTTGCTGGATTCAAGCCCTGCAGAAAGGCAGACACATGGATAACTGAAATCAGCTTTAGGGTTGAAGGTTTAGGGTTTAGGGTTCAGGGTTTAGGGGTGTATCTCCCGGAGGCAGGAATGGAGCTCAGGGATCTTAAGACGCCATATCTGCCGTCATATGGTTTAGCCGATGGGGTCAATTTGAGTACCATAGTGTTTAGCATATTGGGTCGAGTGGGGTACTCAAATTTCAAATTCTTGGGCCATATCTTGAACATATTTCCAGGAGACGTTGGGATACAATGGCTGCGTGGCTTGGCTCATGATTACGTCTTAACTGAAGTAAGGACGCGGTATAACTATCACATGACTAGAAAAGGCGCCCTAAACCCTTACACTGTTCATCCTAAACCATAAACCCTTACACCCTTAATCCTAAGCCCTAAACCCTTACACCCTTAATCCAGAACCCTTACACCCTAAACCATAAAACCATAAACCCCATAGGGGTTGAGGGTACTGAATTTCAGGCCCCATTGCTTCCATCTGCTTGGCCCACCTGGCGGACGGCCCGGTCAGCTGCAAATCGTTCGGCCGGCACCTGCCAGAGGAAGGACCAAAGTTAAGGGTTTAGGGATTTAGGGTTTAATTAGGGTTTGGTTTTTTGTCAGCGCCTCTTTTACGCCTGCTCCGGGTGCAAAGAGCCATGAGGCCCACGCGGAAAACAAAAACGGATTTAGGGGCTAGGGTTTGCTGGAACCAGCTTAGGGAATTTTGGGGACGATTGAGGGGGATAACCTAATGGGATTGTAGAGCTTGCGCAATGCGAGCCCCCGATCCTTGAACGCATCAGCCTTGCAAAAACAAGGACTCGGCTGTTTTGAAAGCTCTGATGGACACTGAAATTATCATTGCTCTCTGGTATTTGAAGCGGCACTTCAAAATCAAGCGTACAAACAGCTTTCAGGCTTCCGGACATCCAAAAGGCCAAGGATTCATAGTTCAAGTTCAAGGCAACTGTTGCAAGAACAGTGAGTCTTATTAACAGTTCCTTGGACTATCCTCCATCCCCTGCAAGCAACGCAAGCACTTCTCTAAGCAACAAAGCCCAAACCCTAGACCTAAGTCCAAAACCCTAAACCCTAAGCCCTAAACCCAATGCCCAAAGCCCTAAACCCTAAACCCAAAACCCTAAACCCTAAGCCCAAAACCGTGAACCCTGAGCCCAAAACCCTAACCCTAAGCCAGTGGCACTCCTCCAGCACTATGCAAAAAGGCCAGCATGCCTGCGATCTCGGTGACACAGCGGCTTGCGCTTGAGCCTCGGGGTTATCCAGGGATAATGGGTTAGGGTTTAGCGTTTAGTGTTCAGGGTATAGGGTTTAAGGTCTAGGCTTCAGGGAAGGATAATGGGCTGTATGGGGGGGCTGTATAGGGGGGGTCAAATGGGGATAAGGGAAAGGAAATGGAAGCTACCATTTAGAGTTTAGGGTTTAAGGATATTCCCCCAATGACTGAGAATCGAACGGGAAAGCAAGGAAATGACATGGAAACTGGCTTTAGAATATAGAACATGGAAAAGTAAGCTAACAGTGACCGTAGCTCACGTCATAATGGCTTTGTTGGGTCCTGATCATCCTGCAGACAAGAAAGATGACGGCACCCTGCAAAAAATGCCCACGCTGTGTCGAAGCAAGGGCTTTTTTCACCCTTCACCCCCACACCACAATGATCCCCTAATCCAAGCTGCCATGGTACTATAATCAGAAAGATCCCCTAATCTATCATGGTATTGTAACCAGAAAGATCCCCTAATCTGTCATGGTACTGCAACCATAGTAATCCCCTAATCTGTCAGGGTAAAATAACCATAATACTCCCCTTACCTGTCATGGTACTATATTGGGAATGTTCCCTAGTGGGTTTTGGGAATCAGGTCAGTGGGATTCACTCAAATTTACCTTGCCGCCACCACTGTCCGAGCAGCACCGTGCCGCTCGAGGCTACTGTACTTGCACTGCACAGCATGTAGAAACCTCCTACTTACCTAGCCTGTACTTCCAACAAGAACCCTCTCACACTTCTGACAGGGCTTGTGTAACAAGCAGGCAGCTTTCCTGCCTCCGGAGACACTGCAGTGCATCTAGCCTGTGCAAGGCCAGTTTATGCCCTACACCACAAACCCTGAACCCTAAACCCTACACCCTGGACCCTAAACCCTGAACCCTAAACCCTAAACCATGCGGGTCCCATGGCTAACCTGCGGAAGGCCAGTTTCTACTTGACCACAGGTGAGCTTCCAACAGATCAGGAACCACTTCAAAGCTCTGCCCATCAAAGCGGATATAGACCCCCCATACAGCCCCTATAGAACCCCTACATATGCGGTTTCGGGTTTAGGATATTTAGGGTTTAGGGTCCATAATCCCTATATGAAGCCTATAGAAGGGAGGGCTGCGCACTTAGAAGAGTTTGATCCTGGTAGCACGTAATGTTCTGAGCCAGACCATCGTACCGTTTGTCACAGTGTTCCAAATGAGTTATGGTGTAAACTCCTTAAAGAGGTTTGCATCGGGGATTCTATGGGGAGTATTATAGGGGTTATTAAGCGGAAACTAAGGGTTTAGACTATGGTTCAAATGGCCACGAAGCTCAAAAAGTCTGGACGAGCTTCTAGTCGTGTGAACATCTTGATGCTTTGCAAACGTGACTGCCGGCATTTCCCGTTCAACATGCAGATCTCACTGTGCAGTCAACAACTTACCGCATGTGCCCAAGCCACTTAGCCTCAGTAGACTGGTGCAGGCTCTCCACCGGAACTGCATATTATGGGGTTATATAGGGCTATATACGGGTTATGGGGGGGTTAGATAGGGGTTAGATAAGGGTTATATAGGGGTTATATGGGGGTTGTATGGGGTTATATAGGGGCTATGTAGGGATTATGTGGGGTTATATAGGGGTTACAGAAGTAAGGGTTCTAAAGAAGTTATATGGCGGTGAAGAAACCAGCTACATCCAGCTGCCATCGGTGCTAACTGGAATAAGCCACTTCCTGCCCGGAGCATTCGCTTTAGGTCCCCTAAACCCTGAACACTAAACCCTTAAACCCTAAACCCTAAACCCTGAACCCCAAACCCTGCAGACCCGAGCCGACTTCCCGTAATTTTTACTACGATTGTTATCATATTACTATTTTTTCGTTACTATATTTAACATTTGGTTATCATTACTACATTACTGTAGTATTGTTATCTTATTTATGTTGCTAATTTCAAGCCGAAAGTGTGGGCATCAAGCCTTCTCCTGGGCCCTCGCCTTTGCCTTCGCCTTCGACGAGGGCCTCGCTCAGGCTCCACACACCAAAGGCGCTTAGGGTTTAGGGGCTGCACCCTAAACCCTAAACCCCAACAACTCCGATCCTGCTACTATGCTGACCCTGAAGACCCTTTCCATATGGGCCACAGTCTAAAGTTCCAGTATCCCCCTTAATGATCCCTAGAATACTCCCCTATATAATCCCCTAAGTAACCCCCTTTTAGGGGGTTACGACTATAGCTCATATTTCCCACTGGCACCTCTGTACAAGACCTTGCGCAAGGACCTCTGAAGGCTCATGTCTTTTGTCCTTCTCGACACAACTCTGCTGGCCATTTGAGCCATAATCTAAACTCCTAATAAGCCCCTTCATGTCCCCTAAAAATACTCCCCCATATAACCCATGTAAGGAGTTTAGACCCAAAACCCTGAAATCTATGTGTATATATATATATAATATAACAATAATATTAATTAGTATTACGACTATATTATTATATGATTATATGAACATATATATATATAATCCCCTATATAACCTCTCATATTATTTTTATTACTATATTACTACAGTAGTATATTAATTTGTATATATATAGGTTCTCCTATATAACCTCTCTTAAGGAGTTCAGACTATGGCTCATTTCAACAAAGCCAGGGCCCAAGCTTCTTTTCGAGGGCGGCACCTGACTCTCAATGGCTTATCTGGCAGTAATAATAGCAATAGTAATAGTAATAGTAATATTAGTAGGAATGGTAATAGTAATAGTAATAATAATAATAACAATAGTAGTAATAGTAATAACCATTGTAATAGTAATAGAAAAGGAACAGTAATAGTAATAGTAATGGTAATAGTAATAATAAAAGCAACAAGACTATTAACAAGAATCATACTAGTTCTAATAGTACTAGCACAATGTTTCAACTGAAATTCGTTCAAAATCCGAGGCCGCTCGCCCGCCGCAAAAAATGGGTGACTTTTTTTACAAGGAGAGACTAATTGGATGTAAGGTTTAGGGTGGACTGTCATCCAATATCTTGCGACTCTTTAACAAGGAGAGACTACTGGGACTTAGGGTTTAGGGTGGACTGTCATCCAATATCTTGCGGGCTGGGTGAAGCGCAATGCTCTATTCCAGTAAGCCGCTAAGCTTGGTTTTGGGGGCACTTTTAAAATACTAGTTTATGGCTTCATAAGGATTATGTAGGGGTAATACAAATTTAAGATTACTTTCAAACCTACCCCTCTAAGGTCAAGATTTGGCTTGGAAGCGGGACCTCTGCCAGTGCCCTCCTACCTGACATAGGGCTTAGAGCTCTGGGTTTTCTGTGAGTACCTGCCAGAAGAGCCGAAGATCAAGATTGGTGTCCTCATTGCCCTCTGTGGGCAGATTTCCTAAATCCTAAAAAGTGGTTTCCATGTTCTTTTCCATTCCCCTCCATATGCTGCTTCATGTCTCAGCCCTAGATTCCAAATCCCACGGCATGGGGGCCCTAGTCCATCCATGAGTACAGCTGGAAACGAAAATTCTATAGAGGGCTGAAACTGATACCCTTACTTTAGGTGGACCCCCCACCCAGTAATAGTGACTATTATGGATAACAAGGATTATACTAGGGTCCTCTATATTCCTATTATACCACTATTACAGGGTGGGGGGTCCGCCTAACCCTTACTGAGTAAGCTGAGGTCTGCCTCCACATGACACATTCTTCCCTGCTGGAAAGACAATGCCAACATGGTTTCCATACCTTAGGTGGACCCCACTCCCTGTAATAGTGGTAGAACAGGAATGTAGAAGGATCCTGATATGATTACCACTATCCTTTGTAGTCACTATTACAGGGTGTGTGGTCCACCCAACCCGTAGCCCTCGACCAGAGCCTGGCGAGGCTTTCTTGGCGCCGCTGGGTGACCTTGCGGCGAGACCCTGCAGCTACCTCTGTACATTGCGCGAAGCTTGGGGAACAAATTTGTGCCGAAATAGCCTCCCAAAAAACGAAGAACAATAAAAGAATAATTGTATACAGCATGAAATAGCATTTCCTGCTTGACATGCGTCCCCAAACCCTAAAAACCCTGAAGAATAAACCCTAAATCCTAAACCCTACACCCTATAAACCTAAACCTTAATCCCAAAAGCCAAAACCCTAAACCCTAATCCTAAAACCCAAAACCCTAACCCTAATCCCAAAACCCAAAACCCTAAACCCTAATCCCAAAACCCTAAACCCAAAACCCAAAACTCTAAACCCAAAACCCAAAACTCTAAACCCAAAACCCAAAACCCTAAAACCCTAAACCCAAAACCCTAAACCCAAAACCCTAATCCCAAAACCCTAATCCCAAAACCCTAAACCCAAAACCCAAGACCCTAATCCCAAAACCCAAAACCCTAATCCCAAAACCCTAAACCCAAAACCCAAAACCCATTAACAACTTCCAACAGTACGACTGCTGTCCCGATTGGTCCCGGCTCCACCTGGATCGCGCTGTTCGCTGGGCAGGCGCCTGGCTGGGGCTTAGCCAGGCCGGCTCTGTGGATGGGCATTGAGATGGGGTTTAGGGGTTTAGGGCTTAGGGCTAAGGGGTTTTAGGGGTTTAGGGTTTAGGGGTTTAGGGGTTTAGGGCTTAGGGTTGCGGGGTTCAGGGTTTAGGGCGCAGGGTCAAAGGATTGGAAAGGCTCGAGCTTCTGTACTTGAGTCAACACAATCAACACAGGAATGCTTCGACAGCAAGTTTTGGTTTTGGGATTCTGCACTCGGAGCATGTCTTGTGCTGAGACCGACTGCTGCGGTATCAACACATGATGCGGCAAATGTTTAGGGTTCATTCAAGGAACAAATATAGCCCTTCAGCAGAAGCAGCATGGGCAGTTGCAGCCCCAGCAATACCAGCAAAATCATCATTTTCACCAGCTGCTCTCATATTATTGCTATGATGATTACCAGTATTCTATTACTACTATGACTATGACTGTTAAACATAAGCGGCGAAGCCGCTGAAGTGTGTCACAATAGAGGTCTTGGCTTCATAGAGCTTGACTTACCCAGGGTTGGTAGGGAATAAGGATTTAAGGTTTAGGGAATACATAATATGTGGATTCTAGAGGGATTTTTTTCCCTTATTACCTACTAAACACCAGTAGGTGGAGGACTGCTCATGACAAACAATGTGGCAATCCAGAAGACATTTCACCCTAAACCCTAAACTCTTCTCCAGCAGCACAGGAAACCATGAAACTCTAGCTCCGATCGTAGAAGGCTCTGGGCAATCGATTCCAAAAAAAGGACCCTGACAACATCTCGGTTTAGGGGTTTAGGGTTTAAGGTCTAGGGCTAAACCCAATGAAGAAGAACTCTGTGACCCACAGAGCTTGAACCATTATGCACTATGGTAGTTTCCATTTCTTTTCCATTATCGCTATATAACCCTAATATACTATGGTAGCTTGCATTTTCTTTTCCACTATCCCTATACAACCCTAATATAGTTTAGTAGTTTCCATTTCCTTTTCCACTCTCCCTATACAACCCTAAAATACTATAGGAGTTTCCATGTTCTTTTCCAGCATTTTGCAACCTAAACCCTAAACCCCCAAACCCTAAACCCCAAACCCTAAACCCCAAACCCCAAACCCTAAACCCTAAACCGTATACCCCCAAACCCTAAACCCTTAACCCCCAAACCCCTCAAACCATCCCTGGCACCTCGCTTTCCTCGGGAGCATCCTGCAAGATGGTTAGGGGCTTTACGGTTTTTAAGGGTATAGGGTTTAGGGGTTTAGGGCTTTACGGTTTTTAAGGGTTTAGGGTTT
>CAJNIZ010046430.1:14174-24900 GCA_905231905.1 Symbiodinium pilosum | reverse complement strand
TCCTAATAGGGAATCTTAGGGTCTACTAGCCCATAGTGGTAAGCCCTAAACCTTAAACCGCGCTGCATAGGGTCCTTGATGCAGCAGGGCAGGGATTCGAGTCTGAGAGTGCTTGTAATGGCCAAGTGTGATGGCTATGAAGGCTTTCGCCCGCGCATGGCCTCAGAGAAACGACTATTTGCAGTGTGGATGGAGGCAATCTTGCAGAACCCTACATATAGTCCCCCTTAAGTGGATAGAATATGGCTTTGGGTATGTTGTAATAAGATCCCCACATACCCCATATTCTATCTACTTAAGGGGGACTATACCTTATACCGTAGGAATTACAGTATTCGGGTGATCCTTTGCGGTGGGAGACTTTCTCCGACAACTCCTGAAGTTTTTGTGTACCCGAGACTCCTAAGCCCAGAGTGCCTCCCTCAGCTTGCTAGTGGTAAGGAATGGAAAGTGGAAACGACTCTTTTACTGGGGAAAACATAAGTCGAACTATAGGGTTAGAAGAAGGTACGTTGTTGGCGCGGATATCCGGGCTACAGCGGATACTAAAATCCTGCATGACCCTATGTACCTGATACCTTGGAATGATGCTATTATGGTTGAGGTGGACCCCCCACCCAATAATACTGACCACTGGGGATAATGGTGATTCTATTTGTCCTATGATACCACTATGACAGGGTCCTAAACCCTAAACCCTAAACCCCCGAACCCTAAACCCTAAAACCCCTAAACCCCTACACCCTGATTACAATATACAGAGCTCATATCTTTGATAGACAGTACCTTCTTCCGCGGCGTCATCTTCGAAGCCGATCCTGGCTGACACTGGCTCCTCCAAGGAAAGTGCAGGTAGGATTGGTTTTAAAATTTGGGAGTTGGGGTTTGGAGTTTCGGGTTCGGAGTTTAGGGTTTTGGAGTTTAGGTTTTGGGGTTGAGGGTTTGGGCTTTAGGGTTTGGGGTTTAGGGTTTCTGGGTCTAGGATTTCGGCTGGGGTCTGGCAGGATCCGAGCGGCAGCACTAGTTCTTGTGCAAAGAGCAATCAAGACACCGAGTCAGCTGCCAAAGGCGAAGTACATGTTGCTAGAGAGCGGGCTTCACAAGCGTGAAGCTCTTGCAGGCCCTTCTTAGTGGTTTAGAGCTTCCCAAAAATACGGGGTACCGTTTTGGGGTTCCCTCAGTGGGGCTTACAGCATTTTGGAGTCTAGCTCAGGGTCCCCCTATTCAGGGAAATTACCATCTGGGTTAGGGGTTAGACTTACGCTTTTGAGAGGAATTCGCGCGACTATCCTGGAGGATTCTTGGTTACACTCCGCATCGCATCTGACATAGGCCCTGCACGTTCAAGGTTGACCAGTGTCCAGATAATGGGAAAATCAAATGGAGAGGAATGTGGAACATAAAATGGAAACTGGGAAGGCAAGAGGTTAACGCCTGTGTGCAAGCGTTGCTGACTTTCTTGTCCCCAAACCCGAACACCGGAACCCCGAACCCTAAAGTCCTCCTTGGAGGAGAACCGGCCCTAGGGCTCTCATCACCTTTCGCGGGAAAGTGCTTCCATGGTAATTGATAGGAACAATAATACTAAAAGTCCTAGTAGCGATAATAATCTTTATGAGAGTTTCTATACTAACAACAATAGTATCTGTGATTTTGATAGTGGTTATTGTTACTGTTGTTTTTCAAAAAGAGGAATTTATACACATAAGCTTTATAATAGGAATAATAACAATAGTAAACCACAATTGTGATATTCCATGGTTGGAGCTGCTGCCTAGGGCATATGGAGTCAAGCCTAGGTTGGGGTAAGGGCTTAGGAGGGTTTAGGGCGTTAGGGTTTAGATTTTAAAGTTTGGGTTCAGGGTTTGGGGGTTCAGGGTTTAAGGTCTAAACCCTAGACCCTAAACCCTAAACAGGGTTTAGGGTTCGAGGCAGCTGGCTCCCGTTCACACTTTGCTGGGCCTCCACGGCCTCTCGGCGAACTCTTCGCAGGCTTCTTAGCCGCACCTGCGAAGTTGCCACGTTCCATTGCCATGTGCTGTTTGCTGTGTAGCACTGCTCGTGACATCATGATTGGAGATGAATGGCGGTGTGGCGGAAGAGCTACTACAAGCACTGGATAGGTCAGCAGAGCCAACTCATCCACAACACAGCCCCTGAAGAATCGCAACATCACCGCCTTTGGGCTTCGGCAGTTCCTTGACAGAATTTCGCGGAGACCCCGACGCCGACCTGCCGTTTCCAAACCAGATGAGAAGGTGCCATTACAAAATTGGGATTTGTTAGTTTACCAAAATAGGGGGACATTAACATGGACCCCCACATTATGAACGGGACCGCCAAAATGGTACGCCTAATTTTGAGAAACCCCCATTCTTTTCATTGCCCACAGACTGCCCTGAGCCCAGTCACGCTCCAAGCCATGGACACATGCGGGCCTTCAACCACCTCAGTGTCTACAGCCTTTTGCATAGCTACACTCTTCAGACACCTGCAAGCTCCCTGAGTTGTTCCGCTTCTAGTGCGCTGCCGCACTCTTGTTCACTGTCCCTCGCATCATCTTTGCACATGCGACATCTTGGCGAAGCCTGACCTCAATGAGCGAGTTTCAAAGCATGCACTTGTACTTCTCCCATACTATTTCTAGCCCCAGCCCTCTATCTCCATCTGCGTGTCTTTTTTGGTGGTTAAACCCAGTAAGATTATATTCTAATACAAATACTATACTCTAAAAGGAGGATGTAATCTTACTCTATATTGGGTACCATAGTATCCCCAAATAAAATACTACTCATCTGGGAGTTGTCAAGATTATCCTCCACTTTTGACTCGCATTGGATTACACCAGGGACACAACAACGGACCAGAACCTTAGCAATATATCATCAACCGCATCTCTCAAGACTCTAAACCCTAAACCCTTAGTCCCCCTTCAGTAGATAGAATATGGCTTTGCGTACGCTATAATAAGATCCCCATATTCTATACCTTATAAAACCCATTATAGTAGCTTCCATTCTTTTCCACTATCCCTATATAATACCCTAAACCCTAAACCCTAAACCCTAAACCCTAATATACCACATATTCTATCGACTTAAGGGGGGACTGTAACCCTAAAGCCTTGGCTTGCTACCAGTGCGGAGAGGCCCTTGCGGTGCATGGAGCGGCTGTGACCTTGCGGCTCGACATTTTGTAACCCCTATAAGACACCCCTATAGGGGGTTTAGGGTTTGGGGTTTAGGGTTTCAGGGGATTATATAGGGGAGACTTACAAACCTACGTGATATAGGGTTTAGGGTTTAGGATTTAGGGTTTACACTCCAAGTATCCCCCTTCATGACCCCTATAAGACACGCCTATAGAATGGCCTATGTAACCCCGCTTTATGGAGTGTAGACTATAGCTCTCATGTCCTCAGCTGCGCTTTTGCTTGCTGTGCTGAAGGACTGTGCTCAACTGCAGCCATCTTACCAAATCTGGTACCTGCCCTGTCGGAGCTCACCAGGATGCTTTGGGATTGCAGGTTTAGGGTGTAAGGTTTTGGAGTCAGGTAGGCGAACACCTGTAGGAGAGGAATCCAATTTCGGAGCCTTGTGTAAGTCATCGCAACGGCGCAATTGAGGGCATGACGACTGCCCAAGCGTGGGCGATTGCCTCCAGGGCCCCAAAAGAGGTTACAGATACGTACTGGTGCATGGACCTCAGAACTTCACAGACATACAGATGCGAATCCATGGGAAGTGTTCCACCAGCTCTTCATGCTTCAAGTGCAGGCGGGCAGCTGACCATCCGAGTTTTAGGATTCATTTCTAAGTATTTCATTGGACTGATGCAGCGCCTGAACTTTTCACCTGCCAGCAGACAGCTGTGGATCAAACCGCAGGGTGACCCATATTTGGGCAGTTTTCAACTCGTGCCTTTTAAGTCCACCTGAACTTTTAATTCCACATGACTCCTCAACAGCTTCATCAGCAATCAAGGAACAGCAACAATCATGAAGTCGGATGGAAGGGGTCCACTGCGCGTCATGCTGCATATCACGCAGGCAGACACCGAGAAACTGTACACTGTACACAGCGCTAAGCGGCTCAGTGGTCCACAGTGCTAGATGAAAATGGCTTGGTGCCAAGACCTGGTATTTGTGTTTAAGGTTTAGGGCCCCAGTTTTCTAGTACCTGCTATCAATCGAAGGTGACTTGGAGGCGCTTGTTCGACACGCGACACCTCAAATAGAACACTCCCAAACTGTTCCCTTGGCAAGCAAGGAAAATGTCGCAGCTTCCCTAAGTAGGGGGAACGTAATAGAAACCCTCACATACTATAAACATTATAATCCTTATTACCTGTACCCCCAAAAAAACTACCCTTTCTCTGGGGACACCCTAAACCTAAACCCTACGTAGTAGTTTCCATGGTCTTTCCCCGTTGTCTTTTTTAGGCTATGGCTCATATGAGTTACAATCTGAACTCCTAGTATCCGCCCAAAGAATCACTATAATACTCCAGTATACGATCCTCTTCACAAAGCCTTTGAAGGAGTTTAGACCCTAAACCCTAAACCTATTTAATCCCATATATACTGCGCCAAGCTGCTCAATGCTCGGCCACAACTTCATGCTACGCCGCAGCAGCGCTGTGGCTGCAGACAAGTCTCCGCGGAGTTCGGCCTCACCTCTATTATTTGCCTTTAGGTTTAGGGAATAAGGTATATAACGTATAGGGATTATTTGAGGATAATGGAAAATGGGAAACTATTACAGTACAATATGGATACTATGGAGATATATAGTTGTGAGTCAAGGAAAACAATCCCTACATAATCCGTATATAATATATTCCCATATTCAATACAGCACCAAGGACCAGTAATCGTAAACTATGCACAGAGAGGACGGCAACCCTAGCCTCCCTTCATCAAGAACCTGTCAAGCCAATGCTCACAGCTGAAACCCTGAACCCTAAACCCGAGACCTTGGCCATTTCAATGAGCGCTCATAACGGAAGACCCTGACATGTGATGGAGGCATAAAAGCTGAAGGGGTATCAGCTACAGACATGCGCATGGCCTTCCTAAGCCCTAAACCCTACGTCGTTTGCAAACCTGATGATTGGTCTTGCTAGCTATCTCCATGCTCACGCCTATCTTTTCATTCTGAAATGAGCCATAGTCTAAACTCCTAGTATCCCCCTTAATAACCTAAACAATACAAAAACATGCTCCTTTTATCCTACAAAGGTCATGCGACCGCGTGAAAAACGGACTCTGCGCACCCCTCACTCAGCAGCAGCTCCTTAATGCTTAGTCGTCTCAGTACACTCCTTTCTCACATCTGCCGTATCCATACCTGTCTCACCAATACTGCCATCCCCTGTCACATCTTGACTCCTGAGCATTAGTTCGCTCGCCAGAACCGTCTCCCATATGGCTGACCCAAACTGTTCTTGAACCTGCTACGCTGACAACTTTCCGTATATCCAGTTCCGCCAAGGTTCTGTTCCACTTCGCTTGCAAAGAACTCCGCCAGCGTGTCATGCGGCGGCACTGGTCTGGGAATGTGCGGGACTCCGGGACTGCCGCCGGCCACACTCAGCGGTGCCTCCGACGCAAACTCTCCGAAGGTCTAGGGCTCCGGCTACCCTGCCCAATGGCTCTGGGCTGTGGTTCTTCAGTCGGCCCCACCAGTTGCTGCAGCTCCATTTCGACCGCTGGAGTGAGACCTGCAATCGAAGCCTGGGTCGTTTGGCTGTTCCATCTCTGTGCGCAGGGCCCAGTCTTGTATCTCGCCTCATCTGCTTCCTGCTCTTGGGCCAAGTCTTCCACGTGTTCATCCATCGCCTTTTGGAGAGCATGCCACTCTTCGTCAAGGACCCACTGCGGATACCCCAGGGAATTTTCCTCGGCATTCATGTCAGTCAGCTCCATCCAGAGTTCTATCGCTTCCTGGATGGTAAAGGCTGCGTCCGGCAATGAACCCGATCCTGAAGCTCTTTCTGCTTCTGCTTCAGGCGGGTCAATTTACACAACTGCGTCGTGCCCAGTCCTGGCCCACCAGGTTCTCGAACTTGTTGGTCGAAGTCATCACCACCTCACACCAGCCATTTGTCTCTTTATTTGCTCCGCCTAGGTGGCATGTCTCTGGCGTAGTGCTGCACCGGCTCAACCCGGCCCCCTACCGCTTCCTGGATATCCATTTGGTCCCCGTCATCTCAATGCGGGGATCCCTGGTTTGCTTGCTTCTCAGGCTGTTGCTCCATTCTACGCATCATGCGTCTTGGCACGCTGCCCTGACCCTCCGCCAGTACCTCCACGCCCACGTCGCATGTCTATTGGCATGATCGATTCAGAAATCTCATAGTTGTATCCACCAGGCATCTCGGACACCTGACGGTCCCGCAGAAAATCGTCTCAGGAAAGGGACTGGATCTGGCTCCACGGATCACCATGTTCTGCAGTATGAAGACGCGGTCCCTGGTACTATTGGGATTTCTGGCCCTCAACCTTCGGATGTGGTCAACTGCTTCATCAACCAGCTCGTCGGTTCTGTCGGGTCCAAGTAGCCCAACTGCCTGCCATCAATTGGCATCATCATCAGGCCCACCTCCTCACTCCCCGTCGATCTCTCAACCATCGCTGTGCGTTGCTGTCCTTGCCATTGAAGGATTTCTCGAGCTGTCTCTGCATGTAATGCTCCTTGTCTCCGGGCATAATGGTCTTGGGGTAGATGAGCAAGCTGCCTTGCAGGCCGTCGTCGGTGTAGCGCTTCCTCAGCCTTGCTCTGCGCTGGTATCTGACCATATGGCATGGGTTCAGGAGAAAGAGGAGTTGCCGAGATAATTTCCAAGGAGAGCTTTCGACCTTGCTCGCTTCCTCGATCTTCTCCCTGCAGTTCTGGGATTCGCCAACCCCAAGGTTCTCTGAACTCTTCCAGTGGAGACTTACTTGCTCTTCATCTCATTGCCGGGTCTGCACTGATTTGCTGCACCTGATCTCCGGTCCTGTTTTCCTTGCCGTGGAAGGAACCACCGGCTGCGTTGAAGGGGGTGCCATCGATGTATACATTGACAAGTGGCGGGGGCCACCAAATCGAACTGCGCATGATTGTGGCGTAGGCTACGCTACACATTGACGCTAAAGTACTCAGCTGCGGTGCTTCACTCACTTCAGCACAGTCTGTCCATGTCTACACTGCATGATGACACTGGAAGCATCACACGCGGTGAGCTGCAAATCACCACTACCCACTCTCCGCCGTGGGTTGCCTGCCACTGGCCCAAGGAACACAGAGCAAGTGGATTGGCTAGGACAATGCCTCTTGCGAGCAGTATCATTGACAATTGGAGGACTCTACAGTGGTGGCAAGGTCAGCAACGGCTTCTACAGGCAACCATCATAAAGGTTGTTTTTCCCAAACTGATGCCCCATGAACAAAAGCTTGATAATGCAGCGCAGACACAGAGGCGAGAGGCAGTCGAAACCGTTCACAGTTGCGGGAAGGGTTGAAAGTTTTCTTGCAGTCAGCGGCGTAATAGTTTCGCTGGCTGTGGCTTCCACTGACACCTGGAGTCCGATTGCTTGTTGGTTGTAGCAGGGCGCCCTTAACACGGACGTCCTCTTTCTCCTTGCTACAGGGACTGATGTATAACTGGCATTTTTCCGGATTCAGCTCAAGTACCCACTGTCGGCGTTCATCTGCAAGTTGTTCAAGTTGAACAGTTCAACTTCAACCCTTAGCCTGAGAACTTGTCCTTTTTGCGCCCCACAACACCGCATCATCCATACACAACACACCGACGTAGCGCTAGCCCTTCGACCTGAGGTATACACCCGCCCCATCGGTGTTTGACTGACGCGCCCCTGAAACATACATCTGCGACAAGCGAAAACAGCATCGGTGATTCTACTGCTACCGCAGCCCAAGCTTCTTCCCGTCTCCCTTGTCTGGACCTCGACTCCCTTAACATGTGCCCATCTCCCTCTGCTGCTATCCAGCCTGCTTTGCTGCCACGCATGTCGGGAATGTCTGCTGGCTGCCATGGCTTTCCACTTCCCTGGTCCCTGGTCCTCGCTGCCGCCTAGCCACCCTGAGAAGTGCTTTGACACGCTCAGGGTCTTTGCGTGAGGCACCTGGTTTGCACTTGGTGCCTCCCGTATGTTTTAAGCATGGGTCTGATCCGTTGCCACGACCGGTTCCTGAACCACTACCCTTGGTCTTGTATCAGACCGATTGGACCGCATCCCACTGCGCCCAAGAAAAATCTGTGCGCTGAGCATGTAGTGATCCGCTCCAAGAATCTGGTAGCTGTCCTGGCAAATTATCATTCTTCCTGTACTGACCCTGGCCGTAGCAATACAATCGATAACTGATCCACGAATCTCTTGTTAAAGCGGCCTGGAAGTAGGAAGATGCCTCTGACTCTCACGCGGCGCCACCACTTCTGACCCCTTTTGTTTTCGGGCTGTCCAATAGGCGGACGCTTTTGCCATCTGGTCCGCATGCTTTAAAGCCATCCGTATCCATGAACTATCCTAGGTTAGTGTTTGAGTCTGCCAGAACTATTCTGGGCAGGTTCGTTGGCGGAAGACAGTCGAGGACTTCACTCACTTCAGCTGCATGTTGCGCGTGAGAGCATCCCTGTGCGAAATGTACGCTGCCCACCCACAGCTCATGGTCTTCGATCACGTGCTTCGATCTAACCCATATCCCTCTGCTGAACCCTTTGCGGCGTAGCACTGTCCACTCTGTGGGTTTGTAGATGATACTTGCTCCTCTCCGTTGGCGTTCATCCCCGCGTCGAAGGATGTCCCAGCCCTATATCGAATCTTTTTCCCAGCCTGCTGTACCTCTGCGCAGTTCTTGAACCCCAAAAAGCATGCTGTTCACACCTCGACGGACCGGAGAGTCATCCAACTGGCCAACTTTCAGGCAAGCTTCCATGATGCCTTGAGGCAGGTCTTCCAGCTTAGATCCAGCGAGGTTCCAGGTCGCCACCTGGCGTGGAACCTTCGCCTCTGTCCGGGCGGGGACACTGAGCGCTGCACAGCTTTGACTGCCTCTTTCACCGCCACCGCGGCGATCCCAAGTTCTGCTGACAGACTCGACACTGCAATCCAAGGGCGTTCAGTCTGCCTCTCATCTATGCGAAATCCACACACTGCTGGCAGAGCTTCAAAGCCGGCCACCTTGCTGGAGCTGATCCACACACTCCCTGCCTGGCACTCAATGTTAAGTAGCGATTTGCCCCCTTCTCCTTTCAGTCGAGTGACAGCCCTGCGAACCTATGATGCATGGGAGCCGCATTTGCGTTCAGCATGTGACTTGCTGACCACACCAAACCTTCTTCTTCTAAAAGTTGGAGAAGTTGCCCCTTGCAAAGATCCCAATGATCGCACGCATACGTTCTCACTTCCCAGACATATCTTCAGTGAAGCGCTTGCGGAGGTTTGCCATTGCTACAGTCTTGCGGGGCCCCATTGTAAAACAACATGTCCAACGTCTCCTTGCAACCAGACGGCGTTAAAGCTCTCTCCGTGTCAGCAAGAATCACTGTCCGTCTAATTTCAGGAAGCCAGCCACCAAAGACCAGGCCTGGATGCACGCACGTCATCGCCCGGCGTCGCTGTGGAGCCACTCTTCTCCGGTCCTGAAGCTGCTGAGTGCTCGTTTCTATGCTGCCTACCTTAGCTTCCGTGGTGTCCATCCTCCCATGGAGTGTAGAGAACATCTCGTCTCTTTTCAATCTGGCTTTGCATTTGTTGCAGCTGGGTCTGCTGGGCTTTCAATAAGTTCTGGGATTGCTTGGCAAGTAGCCCTCTCAGGTCCAACATGCTAAGCGCAAGAAACTCACTCTTTGCCCTTTTTGCATCCCCACCGTCTTTCTGCATGGGCTCATGTTGATCAGCTTTGCGTCTGAGAGAGGACATAGAACATCATAGAACCAAACAGATACTCAGTCTCCAGGCGAAGGTCACAGGGATCACACAGCCTTCGGAATGTGCACGCAAAGCACTGTCCAAAATGCTCCCAACAAGCCTTCAAGGTCCTCTCGTCCTCAGGTCCACTGGCCAGCGGCTCACGCGCTGGACCGATTCTTACCCCCTCGCCGACAAAATCCCGATCTGGAACACGCAAAGTACACTGGACGTAGAGAATCTCGAATCGCAGCGGGCAAAGGCAGTAACTACACTCCTGGTGGCCCCCGGGAACCTTGGACTTGAGCTAGCAATTGTAGGGTTCAGGGTTCTAGTGGAAAGCCTCCCTCTTGCTCGCTTATTGGCTGCTCCTAAGTTCCGCACGCCTGGTGGCAAGCACAAACCATCCACAAGCTTGGGATGCTTCCCACGTCGCAGATGCGCCCGGGCATGTTGCCTTGACGGTCTAAACATGTCTAAACCCCAAGTGTCCCCCTTATTAATACTCCCTTAGAATAGTCCTCCCTTAGAATAGTCCCCTACATAATCCCCGACGTCAACCCCCTCCAAGGAGTTCGAACTATAGCTCACACGGAACCTGCGTCTTGCAAAATCAGACAGCCTGCGGCGTGGGTTGTCCGGATGGCCTCTTCCAGATCAGGATTCTGCGCCAGGTGCGCCTGAAAGTTCAGGATCACCATACACTTGCATGAGGAGTCAGGGTAGGAAGATGCTGAGGAAAAACAACTTGAATGGCACCTTGTGAGAATAGTTGGGGTACTGCCCCACTACATTAGGGGTCATATTAAGGGC